>JAOTAV010091558.1:0-11437 GCA_026546445.1 Cyclargus thomasi | reverse complement strand
ACTTTTTTGTTTCTTTTTTTCTTGTTTTCCTCTTTTATTTATTTATGCTATAATGTTCTTTTTTTGGATACTGTATTCGTGTACTTGTGGTGTGGTGTAAATTATGTCAAATAAATGTTTTATTATTGACTAGCTTGTTATCCTGAGTTAAAAACTAATCTCGTATATCCCGGCCATAGAACTCCAATACTATACGTATTTGCAATTACACAAGTAAATTCTGCGCTGGCAGCACCCAGTTTAAAGAAAATAGATTTTCCATTTCCACTCGCACCCCTCGCACTCATTAGGAACCCAACGAGCGTAAAAGAGAGGGCTTATTTTATCTTCAAGTATAAGAGTTCTTTAGAGCGCTGAGGCATTAAATAACTGCGTACTAAGGCTCGTAGCACACATGAACTCGATCAGCCGAAGTGCCAACGCACACGGTCACGGCACGGCTACCGCGCTGCGAAAAGTATGTTTGCCTTGAGCAACAATGAGAGCTTTCACTTGACTCGGCGACCGTAAGAGCGCGCTGACTTACCCACTATAATCACGTCGAATTTTCAGTAATATATGAATCATGTTTATAGACGCGTTAACATGATCACGGGCGCAACACCACGAATGATTAGGCAGGATGGTTTTAGCATTTTTCAAAACCTGCTAGACACTTAATAACTAATACAAAATGTTATGGCTTAGAATAAATAACAACGGTGTATGACATGTCATCAGAAGATATCTTATAAATAGGTACTTGCTCAGTAATTTACATAAAACTATGGTCGGATCAAAAGTAAGTTGGTACGAAAGCTTATGAAAAATTTTGACATTATATATTATCTATACATATAAACAGTAAAATTAGCGTGTCTGTACATTTAATATTTTTACAAACTAATCAATGTGAGGTAAACAGTAATAGAACACAAATTAACAAAAAAAATGACTGTGTGTACGCGCTAACCTCCGGAACTACTGAACGGATTCGAACAAATCTTTTTTTATTTATTAGCTATTAAGTGTGGGCAACGCAAAGTATACTTTTAATTTCGGGAAAATGTACGTTCCTGTGATATACAAATTTTCACGCAACGAAATTGCGGGCATCAAATCGTTTAGCAATAAATGTTTTTATATGTTAACAATAAAACAATATATTGTATACTTATATTACGTGTTATGGAGGCATGTACTTGCCGAGAGCTCTCGGGTGAGAGTCTCGTGGGGGTCTCTCCCAAGCGGCTGAGAGGCGAGACGAGGCGACGACAACCATTTACACTCTCACACTCGGGCGGTCTCACTGTGTCTCGGCCTCCATTACACTTTCTTCATTTAATGAAATTACCTATACATATTCTTTTAAAGAAGAGTTGCTGCGTAGACTAATCGTATTCGCAACGAAATCGCTTCGCTTCGGGACAGTCGAGAACCGCTTCATCAGTTGAACGTTGATGCCTGTTTAGTAGTGGGACGATACGACAACGACTAAGATTATTTGTCCATAGCACGCCGTCACCGTCAACGAAATTATTTTGGATCGATAAAATGCCACTTTATAATGTAGGTGAAATTTAATTTTACTATCTACCGACATTCGTTTAGCTCCCATATAGTCGCATGTAGTGGCATAGAGCAAAATGAACCTAACATTTATATTATACATTGACATTTTATCGAGTCGAAATAATGTTGTTAACGATGACGGTGCGGGCGTGTGGTGGACAAACGCCGTAACGATCGGTTTCCGATTTGATAAGTGTGCTGCCACCCTTAAAGCGCTCTATTCACGTCACAGGTAAATAAAAGCGGGAACATGTTGGCGGCTTCAATGGAAGCTTATCGGCCACTTTTAAATCCATTTAAATGGGTTCTGTAAGTGCAAATAGTAAAAGAGCCATTCGGCAAGGAAATGTTTAGAACTGTAATTATTTACTGCCATCCCTATAAAAATAGGGTTGCCAATTTAGTAAAATATTTCGGTTAGTTAACTTTTGATCAACATATGTTGCTTTTAATTGTATTTATTGTATTATTGCTTACGCTGTGTAGTTGGTTTTTGGGTAAATTTCATCCAGCTTGTACAGTTTCTAAATATTTACCCACCGCTTAACGATTACGACTTCTAGACAGAATAATCCTTAACTCTACATAATATTGTTGCGTGTTATTTCACTGTACTTAACATGCTACACACTTTCTATTAAATGCAAAATAACATCTACCGGTAGTGTGCACTAAAATATCCCTTGAATGGTCTGCGCATAGTATAAGATGTATACAGTAAACCACCTTCGTAACATACAGCTTGTGCACCCGTGTGCACGTTACGAAGGTGGTTTCCTAAAGAGTGTCCGTACACTTAAATGTAATGCAGGGTCTACAATTTACATAATCGTCGATGATCATTCTGCCGACGACGAAGGAAAAATTTGCTAATGTTTTAATAATGTTGAGATATAATAGTAAAAAAAGATGTTTCTTCCAAATTTTAGCTTAATTTCTTCTTTTTATTTTTTGTAAAAGGCCTCTAAAGCTGGACAGGCAAATCTTTTTTTTTCAGTAGTGCAATTTTATAATATTCATATACCATTCGATAAATTACGTAATTAACAACTTTTGTTATGAAACTACTGTCATAACAGCACAAAGTACCTAGAGGTCATAACTGGGTATCGTTTTGTATAAAGTGTTTTAGGAAGATAAATTTTATGTTATTTTTAAATTGCCACATCTTCGAGACAATTTAAGCTGTCGGCGGCATTCTTTTACCAATATTTATA
Source organism: Cyclargus thomasi (assembly GCA_026546445.1). NCBI lineage: Eukaryota > Metazoa > Arthropoda > Insecta > Lepidoptera > Lycaenidae > Cyclargus > Cyclargus thomasi. Next base: position 8,669 of record JAOTAV010091558.1, on the reverse strand, counting down.
TATTTTGAACGTCTTTCATAACTAATAATAATAAAAAATGGTCGACTAGCCTTTTTTTTTCAATTACATTACAATGTCTTCGTTACAAAATCTTGCTCAAATTTCAAATTTCCTTGAAATAAACATGATCTTTTAGGCTAGTCACAGTTAATGGAAATCCTTCTAATTGTCGGCAACAAGAAAAATGCTCCACGACAAAATTTTACGCAGCTAATTTAAACGTTGGGCAAAGTAACACTACTGTCGTTGCATTGTGCCTGTGCAAACACTTTATTGCAAATAAATTCAACGCAAAATGCAACAAACTAGTGTTAGTGTTGGCTTACATGCAGGTCCTTTATGTGACAACTGGAGAAAACACATGTGTTTTTCTAGCTCGGGTTACAAATGACTGCTTGGTAAATGAAACATTGCAATAAGTACTGTTGTGTTTAAGTATTTGTTAGGTATAAGTAGAATATAGCATTCATTTTTTTTAATGCTATATTATGTCCTAGGTTTGAAGTAAAGTTATGTGGCGGTGGAGGGAGGAACAAGTCAAGAATACTTGTGCAATAAGACGACGGGTAAGGTTTTAAAAAATTAAGAAAATGAGCTACTCATCTTATAAATTCCTCGGAGTATTTTACTGATTCGCAAGCATGCATTGTGGAATAATTATCTATATCTATACATATAATAAAACAGTAACATTGAAGTGTCTATACATTTAATATATTCACAAAATAATCAATGTAGGGGTGCCAAGGATCAAAAAAGGTGTCTCTTTATCTGTTTGTCTGTTTGTACGCGCTAATCTCAGGAACTACTAAACGAATTTGAAGAAATCTATTTTTGTTCAATAGCTATTAGGTCTAGGCAACATATAGAATACTTTTTATCCCGGGAAAACAGGTGTAAAAAGGCGTTGTGCTGTGTTTCGTTCAGTGAGTGAGTTTAGTGGTGGCCCAACTTCCCTAATCCCCTATCCCTATTCCCTTATAAAGCCCAGCAACGCACTTGCGACTCTCCGGATGTCGCGAGTGTCCATGGGTGATGGCAGTTGTTTTCCATCCGGTTATACGTCTGCTCGCTTGCCCCCTAAAGTACGGTTCCCGCGTGACATACAAGTTTTGGCGCAACGAAGCTGCGGGCACCAACTAGTTATTAGAATAATAAAAAAGTTCATAACAAGGTCAGTACTGTCCGATATTCAAAAGTCTCCTTTTCGAATCTGCTGCTGACACATGCCCAGATCACTTCGCGCGTCTCGAGGATGCGTTTCCTGCGATGATAATAGCTGTCACAAAGAGCTCTTGTTTTTAATCATTAAGATGATAAATTAAATATTATGACACTTCTTTGAACGCGAATGCGGTCAGCGAATATCTTCCCGGAATCTTATCATCTTAAGATGACGTATGCTTCATATTGTAGAAACTGCGGCCCTAGCATAGCGACCGACAAAGTGTTTCTCTACAGCAAGATAGAGTGACGTTGAAGTGACGGATGCGCAAAGGAAATCTGTCAGTCGATCCCAACCATCTGTCAATTTGTCTATAATTTCGTATGTCTCGACGCAATGCTGGCCCTGCTGGAGTACAAGTATGAAAAGGACAGGAGGATGGTTTACAAGCAAATTATAATGAGAACACTGAGCCTCTTATGACCTCTTATTCCCAGCAAATTTACAGCAACGACCTAGCTGTCTAGTTAATTTCGTTTCATTTATGGCATCAAATACTAAACTCCTTACAAACTTTGTTTAGTTTTATAATTTTTTAAATGTTAAATTGAATTCGAGAAATGAATTCGAGAAACTGGTTAAAGTACATTTTTTTCCAAAAACGTGATGTGTTTTCAATACCAAAAGTAGCTTATGTTACTCTCCATTCTTTCAACTAAGTCCATGCCAAAAATCAAGTCGATTGGTTGCTTCGTTAGGGCGCGAAGGAAAGACAAACACACTTTCATATTTATAATATTAGTAAAGATAACCCCCCTGATTACTAAAAAGTTGGTAAGAAGTATAGCACGTCACGTCGACCAATCACGAACGAGAAGCGACTGGCGTAGTTTTACACATGTGTGCGTCAGTACGTTGAAATGAATAATATAAAATGACTTTATATTGTGATTTGGGACGTAAATGATGTAGCATTATAAAATTCTGCTACTTTTTAGTGTTTAAAGGGTTCCGCAGCCAAACGGTAAGCGGGACCCTATTGTTAAGACTTCGAAGTCTGTCCGTCTGTCTGTCCAGTTTGTTCGCCTGTACATCTCCAGGGTGTATCTCAAAAACGGTAACAGCTAGAGAGTTGACATTTTTACAGAATATGAATTTCTGTTGCCGCTATAACAACAAATACTAAAGACAAAACATTGAATACATAAGATCGCCTCTCATACAACAAACGTGTTTTTTGCCGCGAGTTTCTTTCTATTTAATATGAGATGGTGCTGCAGTAACTTTACATCGCACTATTGCTTTTATAAGGTAGAAGATTGTTATAACAGTTTAACTTTCTGAACAAATTATTTAAATTTTTTGCTCATAACTGATATGAACTAAAATTAACCTTAGTGCGCGAGTTCAACTCGCACTAGGCCGGTTTTTATCTCTTGTCATAAAATTCTCATTTTTTAACTCTAATTCGACCAATAACAATAATCTTCTGAATGACTAATATTAAATTTTTTAAAAACATTTTTTTTGTGTTATTATTTTTTTTTGACAAATATAAAATAAAACACCTCAAAAGCGATAAAGCTTTTAAAATTCCCAAGCTCCTTCAAACTAAATCCAGCGGACATAAATAATTAATATCGGGAAAATTGAAACTCCAAAACGGCGGAATTAAAGTGAAATACGTTATTAATATTTATATTCGGCGAAAATCTCAAAGACCACTTGGTCTAAATTATAAATATGCATTTCCACTCCACAGGGAGCCGGGAATTCAATAAAATATATTCCACAAACCCGGACGTTTTGCGTAGATATTACAGAATAAAATGTACAAGAAGTATTTTAGCCTAGTCGGTGTCCGCAATTCGTTGCGCAGAAATTTGAATATCACGCGGGAACCGTACATTTTCCCAAGACAAAAAGTATTCTATATGTTGCCTAGACCTAGTAGCTATTAAACAAATAAAGATTTATTTAAATTCGTCCAGTAGCTCCTGAGATTAGCGCGTACAAACAGTCATTTTTTTTGTTGATGTGTGTTCTATTACTGTTCCTTAGCACCCCCCACATTGATTATTTTACAAAAATATTAAATGTACAGACACTCCAAATTTTACTGTTTTATTATATGTATAGATTATAAGCTGTTTTCTTAACCTGAGACGCCATATTTTAATGTTGGTCAATAATATGTACCTCGGTTCTGTTTAATTTTAATCAATCTTTAATATAGCTTCGATTTATCTTGTGCAGTCGGTTAAAGTTGAACGATTTTTTATAAAACAAAATAGTAACACTATAATTCCTGACAAGGAATTCTTATTTCCTACGACTATTAATTTTATGTACATATTAATACGCGAGCGGATAATTTTGTACCCCCTTTTACGAAAAACGCGTAGATGTAAAAGCATGAAATTTCTCCCAGTTGTAGTTGATATGGAGGAGCAGCGTGGAATATCAATTTTAAAATCTGCTTAAATCTTGGATATTTTTAATAAATAAAGCGCTACACACACTACAATATTTTAACATGATAGTCATACACGAAATACTCTTTTGTTTTTGGTTGACGTCTGTGTTTTTTTAATGGCTTGGCAATGAGACCTTTATGCCAAATTGGAGTCTGTGATTGAATTGAGAATTATTTATGGTCGAATTTCGACCACAGGGCGATCTTTTCTTCTGTTAGCGGGAGGAGAGGTATGAAGCTCCGAATGTTTAGTCAAGGCCGCTGGCATTTTCCCTCCGCGTAAAAAAAGAACTTCGGAGATTACCCACCAGAATCGTACTAACACTACAAATGCTTACTTTGAAATATAAATGTGCTATAGGCGCTAAGAACTTTTGGAAAAAATCTTTGATTGCTTTTCCTCTTACGTTTCATTAAGTTTTTGGTTTTTTTTAATACACGAGAGAGAAATGCTTAAAGAGTTTTTACATGCGTAAAAACTCTGCAGTAATTTAAACTGTGTTTTATTCTTTACCTAGCTTTATATTTCAGTCTAGACTTAAAACCTTACGGTTGAGTAATGAATATTTAAATCTATACCCCAACCGTAGCCCCGGAATACATTAACCCTTATTTTATGGGTACTATTTGACCGGATTAACACAATATAAATTCTAAAACCGCGGTGTTAACATTCATTTTCTTGATTAAAATAGGATGTTACGTTGCAATGTTTTGCAGGTTGATAATATTTTATATTCTAAGGTCTGCTTCACCATAAATGTCGTTTAGGCTATCCACAACTTTTTTGATAGTCGACAACTATAATACATGAATTTTTGACTTTGAAACAGGGCTTTGTGTGTGTTTGGCGTAAATGTGACTTATAGACTTGTAATGACTTGTTTTGAAGCTGTCGACGGCCCGGGATCATAATGATCGGTTATCACGTCAATATGTTTGACGTGATTAATTCCCGGTCGGTTGTGCGACGTAATTTAATTATCTGCACGCGTATAAATCAGAGCAATTATTGCTGTGATTTATCTAAACGCTAAACACTGTTTGCGGGGTAAGTTTTACCGCTTATCGTGAGTTATTGCGATCAACAGGTTGGGGTTAAAACTGTACTTGTTTTAATTAATACTAGAGGTCGCCCTGTAGTCGAAATTCGATCATAAATTTATAAAATAGTAGAGGAGCCATAAAAAAACTACAATCTACTCTCAATTCAATCATAGAATTCAATTTGGCAAAAAGGTCTCTTTACTAGGCCATGAAACTTTATTTAAAAAATCAGACTTCAAAAAAGAGTATTTTGTGTATAATTATCATGTCATATCAAAATATTGTAGTGTACGTATTGCAGAGTGCATAGTGTTTTATTTTTCAAAAATGAGCAAGATTAAAAAATATTTTAAAATAATATTGGTATTCCACGCTCCACCTCCATATCGACTATAACTGGGAGAAATTTCATGTCTTTACATCTACGCGTTTGTCGTAAAAAGGGGTACAATTTTTCCGCTCCCGTATTAATATAATATAGATGAGTAATGAAAGAAGACCTCTGTAGTGCAGTGGCGCGTTGGTAGCTAACCCACAAGGGATTAAATCCCACCAATGGAATAAAAGTTTTCAATGATCTTGGGTCATGTGGAAGTGTAATAAAAATCTTAAAAGTGAAACAGTATGAAAAGTATTAAATGTGATATTTTCCTCGTCTGGTACCTGTAACACGAGTCCCTCAGGTACTTAGCGTGGGGCCAAAATGATGTAGTGTGAAGCGTCCCTTATTATTATTATGGAAATGCATTATGTTACCAGTATTGTGTTCTATGAAGCCCATCATATTTTTACTCGAGTTCGTTAAGCTTTTCATATTTTGGAACAGGCAGAACAAATAGAAGGAGTTTCTTTAGTCGACTTCCGCTACATTTTTAAGGTTTACCTTATATTTTTAATATCGAACATTTAACTCTCTTGTTTATAGAAATATTTAAGTAGGACTTAACTAATCAAGATTTCCAGTCTTTTGCAATATTGAAAACGTCACGCAACAGAAAGGGACAGCAAATCTTGAGTAAAACACTGTTTAAATTTTTATGAATACATATTCTATGGAAAAAGTAAACTTCACCGATATTTGTATCGGTATTTGAGTCAGCGTCAAAAAATTAGTTAAGTTAACATTCCGATCTTTGCTGCCAGCGGAAAGGCACATAAAAATCAAATAAAATGTCACTTTATGACAAGTAATGATGAAATTGCTCTCGCTGCCCATGACGCCGCTGGAATGCAGTGGCGTAGAGCAAAATGAAACCTACAGCTTATATATTATAAAGTGGCGTATAGTTTTAGTTGTGTGTCGCGGCCGCCTGTTGCGTTTATCGGAATGGTACCTTAACGCTGTTCTAGCAGATGAGAAAATTAATCAATTTAAACGTAACTGGACTGCAAGAACTCATCATACCAAATTCGTGTGAGAACTTGCCAACGAGGATGTGACCAATTGCTTTATCTTTTTGGCCTTTGTGTTCGAATACCTGTATTTATGTGTGTATTTTTTAGCTATTAACATCCATACTTCCATAATTCTATACTAATGTTATAAACGCGAAAGTGTGTCTGTCTGTAAACTCTTCACGCCCAAACCGCTGAACTGGTTTCGATGAAAGTGATGAGTCCCGGGGAAGGACATAGGATACTTTTTATCGCTGGAACCGTACATTTTCCCGTGATAAAAAGTATCCTTTGTGTTGAATAGACATTAGATAAGAAAAGATTTATTTGAATCCGTTCCGAAATTCAGAAGATTAGCGCGTACAAACAGATAAACAGACAGACAACTTTTTTTGTTGATTTGTGTTCTATTACTGTTTCTAAGCTCAAGAATGTTCCTTTAAGTGTCATAGATAGTGATTGTGGAACTGTTACGAATGGTATGGGGCAGAGAATTCCATAATCTAACAGCTTGAACAGTAAAAGAGTAGGAAAAGAAGTTGGAGCGATGGGAAGGGAGGAAAAGATTGGTTCGGACATTAGATCTACACGGGATGTCCAAGGGTCGCGAAAAGTTAAAGCACTCTACGAGGTAAGGGGGGGACTTAGGATTATGAAAGATATTGTTAAAGAGTGAAATTATAAAAGATATTGTTGTGAAAGATATCGTTAAGGAGTAAAGGAGTGTAAAAGTATATGGACGTTACGTCGAAAACGTTTAGGGAGTCACTTTAAATGTGATTGAAAAGCCGATATATGGTCATACTGTTTTAAACCAAAGATGAAACGAATGCAGAGATTCTGCAAACGTTCTAGCTTCGACAGCAGCTCTTCGGTATATATACCGAGGATGCGGAGAATGAGTAACTGGACTAGGGAAGTTCTAGTTTTTATGGGCAGAAAGTTTTGGAGACGCTTAAGCATAGCCAAGCATTTGTGTCATAAAACAATAATTGTAATAGTTTCATAAGTTTTTTTTGTTCTATGAGAAAAAAAGGACTTTATTGTTTACGATAATGCCGTCATTTGATGAGTTATTAGATTTGTATTTAATTGTTACAATAAATTAAGATTAAGATATGTAGGTTTTAGCAAAGTGGTACTATAATTGCATTAAATTATTACAACGTTGACATTTCATAGTTGTGATCTAAACAAACTTTAATAATGACGATGATAACATGTTGTGCACAGATAAAAACCAAAATGCATAATTCAATAACCAAACATCAGATACGTTTTGCATATTAGTCACAGCGTATGCACAACGGCCATTATAATAAGGCGCCAGTTAAAATAATTGTTATTCATAACTTTATTTATTACAACAACATCGGTATCTGGAGAGTAATGGCATGTACAACACTAAAAACACTATACAGGAGATAGTAATGTCAAATGTCACATCGATAAAGGCGCAGTAACACCGCCTGATATTTCGCCAGTAAATTAAGAAAATATTACACTAGGTGTAATGAAAATTACTGGGTATAACAACAACAACACTTATAATATATATAATGATTATAATATATACACCACTTATAATATATATGATAATATATATACACTTATAATACTAGGTATAATGAGAAACCAATAACGAGTTTCGTGATTACAAGACAATTAGTAGTAATTGCAAAAGTTATTGAGTTATTAGAACAACGGCTAAATGTCCAAAAACCAGGAAACTCGCCTGCAGGAACTATTACAATTTAAGCATTAAGTTATGTTTATTTCTTAAATTGCTTGAATAGCAATTCTTCATTTTGATACCATGCTCGACCTAAGCGGGCGGAAAAAAAATTGTGGAACCTTATAATTTTGACTTATAAGTCCCCCAGTTCGATTTTTTACTTTTTTTAATGTACCTAGTGTTACTTGCGCTATTAAGACGAATCTAACGATACCTCATACATAAAAAAAAAACCGTTTAGGCACACATACATATATAATACATATATTTTTACATATTCTCGAAAACATAACCCTCCTTCTGGCTCAGCCGGGTAAATATAATGATGTTAACTCAGTTTTGCTAAAAATAAAGAAACCTAAAAACTTTAAAAAAGCACGTTAAGCATTCAACAAGTGCTATCAATAATATAGAAAATTATGTTATTAACTTGTAATAAACCAAAATCATCTAAAACTGGCTTTCAAAGAAATTTAATTTTAGGAATAATAAATTGCATATTGAAAGGAAAACAATTATAAATACCAACACGTTTTGCGATATTGGTGTTTTATGCCCGACCAGCCGTTACTCTCTTGCCTGGAATTACAAAATGCTTATTGATATATTTTATCATCAATATTCTTATTATTTCCTTTAGTCTATACAGTGATATTTTACCAATTTTCTTTTTGTTCTCTGACCTTAATGCTATTTAGGTAGAAATAAATAAGACTACGTAAGGGGGGGGGGGGGGGGTTGGGTTATTGGTTGGGTTAAACTTTTAGAATAATATGGTGCCCCCAGAATAAACTGTTGAATACTTTTTATACAGGAAAAAAAACTGGTTCCCGCGCTTTAAAGGGATTTTG
>JAOTAV010091547.1:0-11437 GCA_026546445.1 Cyclargus thomasi | reverse complement strand
AACTAAACTTCAAATGAAAGAACTAGAATAATTAATAATTTTATTTAGTTTAATTATATAATTGATGTTATAAAAAAAATTTACAATAGTGATATTTTTTAATAAATTTTTAGGCCATGTAGCCTACTAGATAAATCCAATATCCTCATGCATCCTATGCAATAGTAGCAATAAGCTACTTTTTTTTACGCCAAGAAAATGCTATTCTGCATCCCACGGGGGATGGGAATCCTACCGCGGGTATGTGGGACTCGCTGCGTCTAAAGACGGTAGTGACGCCACCTTTACCCACTTAAAACTTGGCGCTACTCCTTCACAACCGCCGTTGACGAAGCCACGGGAGCCGTTATATTACATCCGCAACTCCGCTGAAGTAATAAGCTACTTATAAATAAAAAATAAAAGAGTATGTTATTGTGATAGTTTCATTAATTAAATAACTAAATATATTTATTTTCGTTAATATAATTACGATATCAATTTTAACATTGTCGTTTTTAACCGACTTCCAAAAACACAGCAATGGATATTCTTTATGTATATCCCACTATAGCTCCGCCGTCTGTAAATCGATTTTCAAACTTTTTTCTTTGTTGTATAGAGTATTGTTCCGAATAGGTCCCATTTTCACGATGGTGGTAACTGATGATGGGAACCATTAGAAATCGAGGGAACTCCTCGAAATTTGTATAAAAACATATAATGATTTTAGTTTTATTAGTAGCATTCCAAGTAAATACTACCAAAAAGCAAGATTTGGTACCAAGGTTTAGTATGGTTCCAAAGGTGCTAAGAGAACTCCGGATTCCTTATAGATACAAGTTTCGACGTATTATGTACTTGAGATCGGAAAATGTCTCATTGGTGCACGCCTCCACCTAGTTTTGAACCTGCACCCTCTCGGGTGCGAACCAAAGGTCTTACCCATTAGGCCACGGACGCTCTAAATTCTAAAAAGCCCTATTTAGGACCTTATATTATTTCATACTTTTCAGTTTATAATAGTTTATTTTTATTATTTTTCTAGTTTTATCCTGGGAAGTCGGTTTTTAATTTTTTGTTTAAAAAATATCAATAATTTAATTTGTATATAACGTGATCCGAAACGCTGTCCGCAATTATGAGAGTATGTGACGTCACTAAATTAAAAAGAAGGTGTGATTAAAGATGTTTTAAAAATTAAATATCAATTTTTAAAACATCTTTTGAATTTAATAAATGTAATGATAAGAAAAGTTAAAAATAAATGTTTTTTTTCTTCTGCGATTAGTGACGTCACATACATCTCATTATGGCCGACAACGTATTCGCGGCATTCAAAATTACGTACATTTTAAATGTTGTTGTGTTATGTTGAAATTAATTGACACAAAGTGTCAAATACCCTATTGTTATAAGATTACTTCTTAGTTCTTACCTACTTTAAAGTTTCCAATGTTATAATTTTCTCTATTTGCTTAATTCTAAATGTACGTTAATTTATAGACCTCGCTCGATTAGCTAGTACCATCAATTAACTATAAACACTAGGTGATGCCCGGGATAATTATCATAGGTCCTTCCCCCGGACACAAATGTATCTCTATACTAAATTTTAGCGAAATCGGTTCAGCCGTTTGGGCGGGAGATGTAACAGATAAACAGACACACTTTCTCATTTATAATGTTAGTATGGAAGTGTAGATAAGACAGAGAGGCGGAGCAAAAATCCAGTAGCGATTAAACGGTTCCGATTATGGCATTAGTAAGTCAAAGTCACGGTGAGCCAGTAATCTATGAGTAAGTGCCGGCCTTATGTGTGCAAACATGTGTGTAGAGACTTGAGGTAGAGCTGCAAGGTCAGCAGTAACATGCTGTTGACTTTTGAACCGATCGCCTCAAAGGGAGGGTTATGTTTTTGTCTAGTTTATATGTACGTAATAGGTATGTATTATGTTCTCTGCTAGGTAGCAGGCTTAGATAAGCCTAAATGAAAAAAAATTGTAAAACATTTCTAAGCGGAAGTAAGAAAAATAAAAAAAAAATCCCATGTATGTATAAAACTTTTTCTATTGTCACTATCCATACTGGAAAATTGTGCTAAAAATCAGGAAACTTTCCTGTTTCAAGATATCTGGATTTTATTAATTTTGCTACTAGACTAGAAAAAATCATATTTATAATTTATTTTCTAAGGTATAAGAATCTTATGCATGCAGTTACATAATATTTTTAGTTTATGTAAGGCACACACACATACTTAAAATAACTGAATAATATTATGTTAAGCACTGGTAACTGGTAAGTACAATTTTTTGTGTCCGGTACCTAAGCCTTAATATATTTCTAATACCTACTGTCTCATGTGTTGTCCGGCCTTGACCGATGACGGAAATGAAAAGCAAACGGTCACACATTTGCGGCATGCGGCGCGGCGTGCCAAGGGACCATCCATTAACTACGTCACACAAGTTTGTGAATATATGTAAAAGTAGCTTTTGCTCGCGACTTCGCTCGCGTGAAATTCGATAATCGCGCAAAAATATGAATATTCTCTATTGGGAACATGATGTTCTCTCACGACGAAGCCTAAGATACTAATTACTGTCCATCCTTTTATAACTCAGTCTTTGCCAAAAATTACATCAATTGGTTGCTTCGTTTAGGCGTTAAGGAAGGATAAACAAATACACTTTCCTATTTAAATATAATGTTAGTATGGGTTTTGAACTATAACTCATCACTGTCCTAAATTCCTTTTAAATTCATTAAGTGTGCGAATTGTGCGAAATGTGCGAATTCTTAGTATTTATCCTCGTAATTAATATTAATTAGATACATAATTCTTGAAAAATCATTGTGCATTGTATAATCGTTATTATTATTATTTTAAAATAATCTTTCTTTTTCAACCTCCTTTATAATTTTCCTTTATAATTTTAAAAGCCTTATTATAATATGTGAGAACAAAATACCGACCAAGCACGAATTGGACTCGCGCACCAAGGGTTCCATAACAGTAAAGAGCTAAAAATCGGCCAAGTGCGAATTAGGCTCGCGCAAGAAAGGTTCCGTACCATATTAGTGCAAACATACATAAAATTGTTTTTCTTGTATGAAAGCCCCCCTTCATTATTTTTTAATTTTATTACTGATTAGTAAAGTTTTATTGAAACTAAGTATTTTGTGTAAATTTCAAGTGACTGATTATAGATATTGAGGAGAAAAATAGCAAAGAAAAATATTTTTTTAATTGCATAATTATTTTTGTTTTAGTATTTGTTGTTATAGTGGCAACACAAATACAAAATTTCTGACAATTTTAGCTGTCTAGCTATTACCGTTCTTGGGATGACTGAGACAGACAAACGGACAGACAGACAGACGAACAGACAGACAGACGGATACACATCGAAGTCTCAATAATAAATGTTCCGTTATATATAATAAGGTCCCGTTTTACCCTTTTGGGTATCGAACCCTTTGAAAGTCAAACAGCTATAACAGACGACCAGCAGCGACATTGTAATACATTTTATGAAAAGAAAGGAAGTGACAAAAACACGTTTCTTATATATAAAGCTCTCATGCGCCTTTTCAGGGTTCCGTAGCCAAATAACGGAAGCCTTATTCATATCCAAACTATTTCTTTTAGTCACTCCGTCTGTCGAAGACCGCGCTTGGCGAGACGACCATTGGCCAGGTGGTCAACCTGCTATCCAACGACGTGAACCGATTCGATGTGGCAGTCATCTTCCTTCACTACCTGTGGATAGGCCCGCTGGCCACCATCATCGTTACATACTTCATGTGGCTGGAGATCAGCTGGGGCGCCATCGTGGGAGTCGGCTTCATGCTGGCCTTCATACCGCTGCAAGGTAAATTGAACTTTATGTTCAGTAGTTAAGAGATATTTTATCCTCCTTCGCTACCTGTGTGTGGATAAACCCGCTGGCTACTCTCATCTTCACATACTTCATATGGTGTGAGATCAGCCGGGACGCCATCGTGGGAGTCGGCTTCTTGCTAGTCTTCATACCGCTGCAAGGTAAATTAAGCTTTATGTTCAGTACTTAAGAGATATTTTATCTTCCTTCGCCACCTGTCGATAAGCCCGCTGGCTACCATCATCGTCAAACACTTTATTTGGTTGGATATCAGTTGAGACGCCATCGTGGGAATCGGCTTCATGCTGGTATTCATACCGCTACAAGGTAAGTTGAGCTTTATGTTCAGCACGTAAGAGCCATTTTATCTTCCTTCGCCACCTATGGATAAGCCCGCTGGCTACTATCATCGTCACATACTTCATGTGGTTGAAGATCAGCTGGGACGTCATCGTGGGAGTCTGTTTCATGCTGGCCTTCATACCGTTGCAAGGTAGGTAAATTGAATTTCATGTTTAAAACTATTTTATATTTTATGTTTAAAACTACTTGTGGATAGACCCGCTCGCCTCCTTCATCGGCCGGTGATCAGCTAAGGCGCCGTGGTGAGAGTAGGCCTTTAAACCGCTGCAAGGTAAATTGATCTTTATTGATAAGTGATATGAGCTCGTGCCCTAACACACGCTTTTGCCGTGGGAGAGCCATGCTTCGGCACGAATGAGCCAGCTCGACTTGAATGATGGCGCAGAGTAAAAAGTATTAACCCTACCTTTGTTTTACTTTTCTTTGTCGCCTTTTACGCGCGTTAGCATCGCTGCAAACGCGAGTTAGCATCGTCGTGTGTTAGGGCCCTAAAACGGCGTTAGCAAATCAGCTGACAATATAAGGTCAACGGATTAAACAGGAATCATTACTTGATAATATTAGTCGTGTCTGTTTTGAACAAATGCCGCGACCTACGACACGTATGAAACGAGATTAGATCCGGAGATTTTGCCACACGATAGAAAACCAAGCAATGTGAACTTGGACCTCTTATAACGAGATGCCGAGTATTATTTATAACGTGAATAATAATTACTAAATTTGAATATAAACGTTTATTTTTATTTTACGTAATATTTTTTTATTTATTAGGGTTCCGTACACATATGGGTAAAAACGGTACCCTATATAATATATACCTAAGACATCGATATCTCTCCGTCTATCAGTCTTCAGTCTATATCTGAAGAATGGTAATAGCTAGAGAGTTGAAATTTTCGCAGATAATGTATTTTTATTGCCGCTGTATCAATAAATAAATTAAATATTTAAAGTATGCTCTCAAATAACTAAAATTTTTTGGCATTTTCTTTCTTTTGACAATGGGTGTCGCTTCAGTACCTCTACATCGCGCCATCGCTAACATGACGTTGTCGACTATTATAACTGTTCAACTTTCAGACAAGTTTTCAAATTTTTTTGCTCTATCTGATACGAAACTCTTCGTGCGCGAGTCCAACTCGCACTTGGGCGGTTTATTATTTATTACTTCATTGAGTCGGAGGGTAAGGAAAAAGGCTATTTTTATGGTTCCTTACCCAAAGGATAAGAACGGAACGCAATTAGTAAACTTCGATGTCTGTCCGTCTGTCTGTCTCCAGGCTGTATCTTAAGAACTATAATAGCTAGATTTATTTTTTCGTTGGCTCTCATACAACAAACGTGATTTTTTGCTTGTTTATGCTTATTATCAATAATGGCAAAAAGTAGGCACATAACGTTTTCACAAAATAATACTTTACTAATCAGTAAAAAAATTAAAACAAAATCAATTATTAAAGTGGGCTCGCATACAAAGAACACAATTTTTACCTATGTTTGCTCCAATACGATACGAAACCCTTCACGCGCAAGACCAACTTGCACTTGGCCGGTTATTCTCCATATTGCCTACTCTGAAGTCTGACGTAACGCAAGTGATGCTGCATGATCGTAAGAGCTATGATATGACACGAATGCTTTGCGCTCCAAGTCCTATTGGGTTAATGACTGTTAAACTGCAGGCAATTGATCGAACGACTGTCTTGACAAAGTCATAGTAATCATACTTCATACTAATATTATAATTGCGAAAGTTTGTGAGTGTATAATATATATGTCTGTTATTTTTTCACGCTTAAACGGCTGGAACGACTTTGATAAAGCTTGTCGTGGAGCTAGCTGGTATTCTGGATTATTTTGCCACTACTTTATAGCACCGCGGGGCACAGCTAGTCATGATATAGGTACTACTAGATGTGACACGCGGTTTGGCCTGCGGTTTGTAGGGGGTAAATAAATTGATATTTTACTCGTAGTAAAAATTAGCGTAGCGTCAATAGGTATATATCAGCTAAAATTATTTTAATTTATATTGAAGTCCAGAAGTTTAATCTTAAATTGTAAGAGTCATGAATCTATTCTTACTACGAACATTCTAGTTTATTATAATAATTATAATAGTAGTACAAGATTTCCATTCCCTATTTTGACAAGACACGGTAATCATACACGAAATACTCTTGTATTTATGCTTAAGTCTGTTTTTTTTAATTTAATAACCTGGTAAAATACTCTTTTGTTTATGCTGGAAGTCTTTTTTTTTATAAAATTTAATAACGTGGTAAAATACTCTTTTGTTTATGCTGGAAGTCTGTTTGTTTTATAAAATTTAATAACGTGGTAAAATACTCTTTTGTTTATTCTAGACGCCTGTTTTTTTTTAATTTAATAATCTGGTAACGAGGCCGTTATGCCATATTGAAGTCTGTGATTGAATTGAGAATAGATTATAGTTTTTTATATCGTTATATAAACATTGGATTTAAATATTTGTGGTCGCATTTTGACCAGAGGTCGACCTCTAGTAATTATAAAAGCATGACAAAATTGAAATGTGGAACATCCGCTTCATGTTTCGATATACTACAGCTTGAGTATCCATCTCTTGTATCCTCACGATTTTACTGCTTGCTGATAAGTGTCGGATAAGAATCTGTCAAAAAAGTTGCGGTTCGCCTATCAGAAACTTTATTAGTAAGCGATAAAATATAGGCCCTAAATACATGGTGTAACAAAAGTAAGTCAAAAAACATTAGTGATCGAATGTGTTGGTGATATAGAGCTCACTGCGAAAGAAGTAGCGCTGAAAGCGAAAAAAACTTTTCGTAATTTGTATGGCCAAGCGACATGAGTTTTTGTTCATTCAAATCTTTTCTTTTCATTTTTTTTTCACTTTCAAAGCTGCCACTTTCACAGTAAACTCTATCAGGGACACATACGACTTTTGTTACTTCCTGTATATTGAACTTAAAAGTAAAGGACTGCCTAACTGGTATAGTGATTTAGCAACGTACAGTCCAAACCACTGAACGGATCGGACCGAAGTTAGGCATGCATATGTGATGTTTGTATGAAAAATACTTCTCACAGGACCGACGCCGCGGGCAAACGCTTGTCTTACATAGGAAGAAAATCAATTCAATTAAAGACCAAAGATGTTAATTGATTTTTTTAATTAAAAATTATCACCGGCCTCACATTTCACATTAAACAGGCCAGAGACAGCAAACATTTTTTATTGGAGCAATGTTTGGGTACACCACTATTGAACTGGCGATAATGTCGACACACACTTAGGATACTAACCCCGATAGATATTTCGTAATTAAAATAATGCAATAACATGATAAGTGCACTCAATAAAAAGTTTGTTGTACACTAAATGTAGCACAACTTAAGCACAAAATCATGTTTTATCACATTAATAAAAATATACACCTAAATGAATAATTTGCATAATATTATTGAGGAAAATATATTGTTTTCTTGTCAGTTTAGAAAAATGAAAGTATGCACACGTTTATTGTTTAAAGAGTACATAATTATATTTTTGTGTGTATATAGATTACTAGTAATCGATCCAGCCGTTTAAGTGTGAAGCGAACATACAAACTCACAAACCTTTGCATTTATAATAACAGTAAGAAAGATAAGATGTGTGCATGTGTGGGAATGAGTGTGGTGGCCAAAGGAAGATCTTCCGACCGGGTGAGGTGTTATGCCCGACCAGGAATAACACCTGAACCCTTGTAGAGTTCACTGTGAAAGTCGCTGAAAGTAAATAAAAATGTAGTGTGTTTTGAATAGCGCTCCAGCGCACTTGAGTTTTCTTTAAATACAAATCACAAAAAAATATTTTTCGTTTGCATGGGATGAGACACGTCATCACACCCTTAAGCATTATTACTTATGTTACACATAGTAGATACAAGTAGCTAAAGGTCAATGTCCGGATTTTTCTCTATCTGACGACCTTGCAGTTATGTTACGTGAAATAAAAAAGCATATTATGTCGATATTTGCTGTTCGTAGTTCGTATGTTTTAATATGGAATATATACATTTGTAATTTAATCGAAGACAAAATTGTCATTCAAGGTTCAACGATAATAATTAGCATACAGCTGAAAATTTATGTGATGTCACGTCAGGGAAGTCCCGTTTTGTTACGTTTGACATACAGTGTAAAGCCTAATATTTTATCACAAAATTCATGGAATAATTTTAGGGAGTGAATTAACGTATCTTTTATTAGAAGTTATACAGAATGTAACAAAACTAAGAGATAATATACCCTTCAGACATTTGTACAAGTGTCTTCACAGCGAATGTTATGTAGCGGATAAGTTTTTCGCCATCGAGCATATAACCAATAGAGAAGTAATGTGAGCCATCCGTGTCCGAAACTTATCAGTGTTTTCGCACTGATAAATTAACTGCCAACCGACTAACGCCCGCAGAGTACCAACAGTACGCACCAGTAAGTGCTTGTACGTACTCCGATACTTCCGACCAATCGGAGCGCTGTGGCTTCGGGTGGATTTTTTTCCGAACGAAATTAATAACACTTCCGCTCTTTTCGTTCTATGCTCGATGGTTTTCGCGAATTTATTTCGCTATACATCGGCCAAATTTGTTAAAGCAGTAGCACTGAATGAGAAAGGTAAAGTAGCTCTCATACAAAATACATAGTAAAAAAAATATTTCGCTACTCACCATCCTTAACTTATTAGGTATCACGTTTTCTCGACCCTTCTAAATATGTCAATGCAGAAAGTTTTAATAACTAAATATCAATAATAACACCATCTCACATTTTTTTTTATTTGACGACCTCTGTGGCTCACTAGGTAAGCGCATTGCATTAAGCCGGGGGTCGCGGGTTCGAATCCCGCCGACGGAGCAAAAGTTTTTCAATGTTCCTGGGTCTTGGATGTGTAATAAAAATCTTAAATATGTATATAGTATAAAAGTATTAAATATATTTCCTTTGTTATGGTACCTGTATCACAAGTATCTCGGACACTTAGCACGAGGCCAGACTGAGTGTAGTGTGAAACGTCCATAGATATTATTTATATATTATTTATCCCAACAGCATACCTCGGGAAGCGTACATCAGTTTTGCGGCTGAAGACGGCACTGCGGACGGACGAGCGAGTGCGGCTGATGAACGAGATCCTTTCAGGGATCCAGGTCATCAAGATGTACACCTGGGAGAAACCCTTCGCGGACCTCGTCGCTAAGGCCAGAAAGTGAGTTAAAGCGCTAAAAGATCAGAGACTCCAGCCAACACGTTTGGACTTTGTCTTAAATGTTATAATACTCCATGTGCCGGTTTCACTACTTCCTGATAAGTGCCATAGAGGCTATCGACGAATTAACTGACAGAATATGTAGAATCTGTCAAAAATATTGGGGATAGATAGAAGATAGACAATGAAACCTATGGCCTAGTTCATAAAGTGGCATTTTTAATGTATGTCGGTCACGGTCGCCTACTTCGTTTGGCGTTTACTAAGATTTTAAATGAGATTTGTGCAGTGCCATCTAGCAATGTTTACGGTCAAATGTACATATAAAATATTAGTAAACGCAAAACGCGCGTTCGCGGTCGAAAGTAATAAAAAACTTGCACTCGGCACTCAGGTTCCTATCCTATATATAAAATAAGCGTGACCGAATTACATTAAAAATGCCACTTTATGAACTAGGCCATAAGTTTCATTACCAGATACATTAGTCGAGCGGCCGAATTCGCTACTACCTTGTAGTAAAGCGTAATTGAACGTAACGCCTAGTTCATAAAGTGGCATTTTATTTTATTTATGTCGGTCGCTGCCTCGTGCCAGGTAAGTAAAAAGTGCCAAAGTTGTTTTTAGGAAAGTGTCAAAAAGCTAATTTGCGTATTCAACATGGTATGTGCAGCCCTAGTTGTATTTATTGACTTTAACTTAAATACTATTATTAAAACAATGTTGCATTATGAGATCATTAATTTTCTATATTAGATAATTATTATAGTAGGGGAGCCCTAGAGGGGAATTTTGGATTTACTCGAGCGCGTCAGATTAAGCTACTGTAGGCTTTCTACTTGTCTCTGGTTATCATGATATAAAATTTGATTTCTTACTTTGTTCGGTACTTAAAAAGCTATTTTTAAGTACCGAAATGTCATCGATACCGTCAGATTAAGATACGTGTTAAAAATACGCCAAAGAACACTCATACACAGCACAGATGATTAAAATGTAAGGTAAGCCTACAATAACTTAGAACAACAAAGTCTCATATTTTCATAACCAAGCTTCCCAGAAATTTGATGTCACATTCAATTAAATGCTTTAGGCCTTGTTGTATAAAATCGTCCAATAAATGTTGAATGTAAAATTAAAATATCTGTAGCGTCTTATGCACCCGCTATATTAAAAAAAAGATCTTATTATTTTTTCCAAAGTTTTACCTAAAGTACAAAACGTTCTAGGTCTCCTCGATGCAACAATAGCACTCTCGCCTCCCAGACTATTATGATATATGTAGTACAGTAACGTCTCCAACTATTATAATATTCAATGGCTTGTGATATTAAATACAGTCTCATCACGAGCTACAGAAGATATATATAATCTAAAGGACTCTAGTATGAACTTACATAGATTAGTTCGTTCTTAAAAGTAGTGTGAGGAATCTCAACATGGCTTAAATTAATTAAAACTAATGAAAAAATTGAGCAGATTGTCGCCGTTATAACAATACTTGTGTCTACTGTGGATGGTGACCTGATGGAAAGCAACTGCCGTCGCCCATGGCCACTCGCGACATCCGAAGAGTCGCAAGTGCGTTGCCGGCCATTATGAGGGCATTGGATAGGGATAGGAGATTAGGGAAGTTGGGCCACCGGTAAACTCACTCACTCCACTCCACAGTTAAATCTATTCCACTCCATTCCAGAGAATAAATAAAAAAAATCAAATTTATCTTCGCGACTATAGAAAAAAATAATATGATGATTATGTCTTGTGATAAAACTGTGCAGTGCTGTGCCCTTTTTAACTTGTGTTTTAGCAGAATTAAAACCATTCGACTAGTTTCACGACCTCTGTGGCTTAGTTGGTAAGCGCGTTGGTTGGCTTAAGCCGGGGGTCGCGGGTTCGAATCCCGCCGTCGGAACAAAAAGTTTTTCAATGTTCCTGGGTCTTGGATGTG
>JAOTAV010091536.1:0-11437 GCA_026546445.1 Cyclargus thomasi | reverse complement strand
GAGCGCATCTCGCCGACAAACTTCGGTTTGGCGAGATAAATTTGTACTAGTTCTTAAGTTTTATTAAATTAAATAAATAAAAAAAAAAAGACGATGACACGCGAGCACGATTGTGAAAAGGGATTACTCGTCTCGGTCCGCGGATATTCGTCAATATTCGTCTGTCATCGGAGACTTGACAAGAATCTATCGCCGATTATGTGGACGCTTGCACGATGATCGTGTCGGAAAACGAATAACGAACATCAGCAATTACGGAGAGGCTTCATAAAATGATTTAGCCGTTTGTTTACAATTTTGTATGAAAATGGAGCAATATTTCGGAGGCGGTATAATATTTTTACATTTAGCGGGTAGCCGCTGGATAAAATTACACACAATATTGCAGCCCCAAATCCCAGAGGCAATTATTGTTTACTAGCTGTTCGCCGCGGCGCCGCTCGTTATAAATTAGGGCCTTCTATTACATCGCTACATGATAGCAAGATAAATTTATCATGTAATCGAATTTTAGTTTCTCAACTTGCAAAAAAAGACACGACAAACATTAAAATAAAATGACAGTTTTCACTCGTTAACTTGGCGGCTCGGTTGCTGTCCCTGGCAATTTTTAGCCCTTATTAGGCCCTGGAATTTCTCTGGTCGAACCGGTCCATTTCTTCTGATGGCTCTTCTACGGCAATAAGCATATCTCATTGCTATTTTAGTTAAAAAAAATGACTCATTTTTTACGTCATCCGGGCTCGAATCCAGCACCTTCTCGAGTGCGGTCTACCCTCAAAATCAGTCTCAAAAATCTCTGGATTCATTATTATCCTCTGTATACATAACAGCTACCCACATCTTTGAGACGAGCTCAGTCTTTGTATGTTTTTAAAAATGGTGTCAAGGAACATTTTTTTTGTCACCGGAACGGTTAATACATAATGTCTGATAATGTATCAATATGTTTTTAAATCCATTTATTTATTGTATTATGATCCATAATATTGTATGTATTTATATTTCTGTATCCTGTATCTGTATGTATTTGTATAATTATGTATTTGTTTTGTATATGTATTTGTATGTTTAAATAGTTCACTCTTTGCTCTTCTATGACGTCACCTGCTATCTGTTACTCTAGTTACTATATAGTAATTTCACTGAGGTTGTCTGGAAGAAATTGCTCATAGCGATAAGACCGCCTTTCATACTTTTGTATCATGTTGTGCTCTATGCTCTATGTTTTATTATGTATTGTTTGTTTTGGGTCAAATAAAGTATTCATTCATTCATTCATACAGTTAACACTTAACAATACCAAATATAGCATTATAATATTTAATTATTCTACATACAGTAGACAGCAGTTGAAAATCTCAACAAACTAAATATACGGAAACGGAAAACTTTGTACCCCTTTTTACGAAAGACGCGTACACATACAAGCATGAAATTTCTGCCAGTCACAGATGTTAACTAGCGGTAAAGCGCAGCTTTTCAAGGGCTCGCGGAATTTTTGAAATGCCATTATTTTTACGGTTTTGGATACAATATTTAGATAATCGATGATATTACAAATACGAAGATGATTTAAGATAATTAGAAAAAATTAAATAATTTTATACTTATACTAACGCCATCTATGCGATGAGACGTGCAACTGCTAAGATACTTTACAGATGCACATCTCAACTCATAGATGGCGTGAGTAGTACAATATCTATACGCATATAAAACAGTAAAATTGGAGTCCATAAATATCAAAGGTGACTCACGGCACAGAGCCACAGCACATAGTACTCTGGTATGGCGTTGTTGAAGTACTGGTTGAGGAACAGCATCGCGGGGCCCAGCAGCGACCAGTCGTAATACTCCATCTCGCTCTTCGTCATATGCGCCACCTAAAAGGGCATGATAATTACATTGTTAATAGACGTTATTACTTCGATACTAATATTGTAAATGATCAAGTTTGTCTGTCTGTCTGTTACCTCTTCACGCCCAAACCGCTGAACCGATTTTGCTAAAATTTGGTATGGAGATACTTAAGAGTCCCGGGGAAAGATATAATATGATACTTTTTATCCCAAAAAAATGTACGGTTCCCGCGCGAAAAACCAATTCTGACGCAACGGAGTTGCTCAAAAATGTGTGATGACAGTCTACGTTATATTCGTTCTGAATTGACAAACTATTTTCAGAAAGTTTGTAATATCAACAAACAAATCTTATTAATTTTATACTAATTTCTAAAAATATAAAGGTATAGAATAGATACTATAAAGCGCGCTAGAAAAATTCCCATTATTTCCACTCACCACTAGTCTATTGGTGACTTTGGCCGCAACCATTCCGAAGGCGATGATGTACAGCGAGGGGTGGTTCTCGTAGACCTGTGACTCGCTCTTCTGGAAGATGATGAAGGCGGGCACCACCACCAGCGCGAACGGAATCACCGGAGACACGATGCTCGTTCCCTATGGAAAGTGGCGCTGTAGCGGGCTCTTGGGTAGAGTTGCAGCTGCTTGGATGACCTCTACCTCTTGGGTGTCTAATGGCGGCTCCAGATTAACGCCGCGAAGCTTCGTTACAAATAGATCAACTCAGATGAGCGCGTGGTCCTATGTGTGCGTGCGCTTGTAAATAAGGTTTACTCACACATAGGTATTTCGCAGGGTTCAATGTGAATGGCAGAACTTGTGCCGTGAATTCTTCGCGTGAATGCACGCTACTTGTATGGAGCCGCCACAATGCTCAAGGTGTTGGATGGACCCAATTAAGTCGATCCCAAACTGTAGAGTGCACCCAAGTTTTGAACTTTATTAAGCAACTGCACCCAAAGAATTATGTGTAGATATTTTTGAAGCAACTCAGGAGTGGCCAACTATTTTATTTACAGTGCAAAATAATTGTTTAAATAATTAAAAAGTATTGATGGTTGGCTACACCTGACGTTTTAGTACCACACGCCAATACCAACCCATATTGATGTAATATAAAAACTTTATACTGTAATATTATTATTATTATATAGAACAGCTTCATAATACTTTGAAGAGGCTATATAGATATAGAAAATAATTATTTTTTTATATTACATCGAATGCATACTCAAAAGTTATACGTTCATTGATCACAAATGACAGTATCATATTTTTTAATATTTAAGCTTTAAAATATTTAAAAAAACGCGTCTAAAATGAAAAAAAAACCAAAATATTCATTTTTAATCCCAAATGTAACATTATCTCTTTATGCAATGTCCTTATCAAGGTTTGACATATGCGATAAGATTTATATTTTGCGATTTCGTATCAAATTGGCTTCCGTCAATATACGACTTTGTGTCTGTAGTACTGTTATCACGAGTTATCACTATCTGTTATCAATCGCAAGGTCTAATTCAATTATAAGTATGCTTCTATTTCCGTGTGACACGTTAGTGGAAATTAGACCTTATAGCTTTGAGGACAAGGTTACAATTTGCAAAACGAGATAGAGATTTTTGCATTAATACGCAAAGGTGTACGCTCATCGCCTCGCGACGCATCACGCAAGCAATCTTGTGACATCTGAGGCTAAGTTAGCTCATGCTATTATTCTGAACACATTTCTGCCTACCAAAAAATATATTTTATAAACTTTTTTTTATAATAATAATAATAGTGTCTGTGTAACGTATAATTTTTCAGAACTTTTTGATTGAGTGTAAATTAGCTAATGCGAATTTCTAATATCACCATCAAATACAACCAGTATGCAGATTACTATTGGGAATTTCACAATTTTTCCTTGACTATTAAAATGTTACTATACAAGCCATAGTAATAAGTAATACTTTAGTTTAAATCGCCTCTTGTAAGAAGCTGGAATGGTAAATACTCAAGCAAAAATTTCACTATAATGACATGCCAAAGTAATGTCTTTTTACATTTTGTGTGTTACAATTATAACAACGGCATTAATCAATAACCTCTAATGTTTAATAAAAATTTACAATTTTCTTCAGTAAATCACACCAAATTGTTAAAAGACAAAACTTGAACCAATAAACTAGTTTATTAAGTGGGTTTGTGAATTGAAGTACCGGATTAACTCATATTAAAATCTAAAGTTTTATGTCACTATCATGTTAGGCCGGTACTTTAATATCTGAAGACCATGAAGTGAAGTTTGGTGACCAAAACTTACTATAAAGTATCATGCAACAACCCCAATGTCCCGCTAGCAGTGAACATTGAACTACATTTATATATTAGTCAGAATCATTTATACCCATATCAAGCATAGAATAATCACAGTTTTACCCAGATAGTACCATAAACAAAAAAATATGGCCAGCCGTCTGTAATTACTTTAGCTTTCACCATAAGCCGTTATAAGCGATTTTAGTAGGCGTTCGAAATTCGAATGATGATGAGAATGGCGCGTGTTAGACACACAGAAGCGCTAGTCGGTACATGCTGTGACTCCGTGTGCGCACGAGTCTCCGTGCAGCCGAGCTAGTGGTACCAGCCAAAACACTCCTAATCACTCAAATTTAACTTCACTTTATAAAAATATAAATGTATGTCTATTTTTATTTATACTTTAATAAAAATAAAGAATAATAGTATTGATTTGATTATTTAAATAGTGTATGGTCCATAGTGCTACAAATGCAATGTGTAAGACAAGTAACAAAAAAGATGGCGTTACTAGGCCGGTGTTTAGTTCTACAGCAGGTGTCAACAGATGACGCTGTATCGAAAGCTAGTTGTGCGATAGTCGCCCACAGATGTCGCTGTACCACTAGCGCGTCTGCGCGGCGGCGGCGAGTGTATATCTTACTGCGACGGTAGAGCCGTTCTTGCCGACCCCGCCCCTCATGATCACGTTAACGTATCCGTAGGCGAGGTACGCGGACGTGAGCAGCACGCCGTAGTTCGAGATCAGGTTCAGACTGATGTTGATCGGAAGCTGTTAGCGATGGCGCGAGATGGCGTTATCGGCGGCGCGGCGGCGCCCAATGTCGAAAAAAAAACATTAGCATGCGATAAAATAACGTCCAGGAGGCGCGCGTGTCTTCTTCACTCATTCGATCATTTACGAATTTAAAGGAATGTGTTTTTTAACTAACAGGAAGAATGTGTGAAACTATCTACTAAATAGGTCATAGCTTAAACTACAATCTAATCATCTACAAAATATAGTCCGTACAAGACACTAATTTTAAGGATTTCGTTATCTCTAGATAACCATTTAGTCTAATAGTATACAACTTCAGTTAATGTTGAATGTGTATATTTGCCTAGCTTTTATATTACTTTTTTTCTGCCCGTATTTGTCTTTATTTCATTATATTATCAATATTCCCTTTTTTATGCTATATTTTTGTTTAGCTGGTTATAAATGTGAGATACAAAGACAGACTATGCGAGGTTGAGATATCGACGGCCGATATTGTAATAAGCAACGATCCAAACACGTTAACATATTCTAGCGTTATTACTTTAGTCTTCTAAATCACACGCCCGAGCTATTTTGAACGAGGTTAGTTCGACTGCTCTTACTGCGACGGTAGATCCATTTTTCCCACAGCCTCTAACGCGAAATATCTTCAGAAAGCTAATGATAAAGTAGAGCTGGCCGACCAGGGTGAAGGCGCAGGCCAGCAGCACCCGGGTCATGCCCAAACCCCGAATCTGCCATCCGATCTAGATTAAGATAATCATAAATCTAAATAGAAAGGGTAACGATAAGAAAAGAAAAAAACATTGATCGCGTATAAAAGTTGCACATTTTTAAATTGAGGGTACATAAAAAAAACTTTTCATGCCAAGATACCTAGAATAAAGATACAACTATAAAGAGGATTTTCAAATACTTTTTCCAACAGTTACGCCAACACAACACTAACAAGTACAAATCGACTATAAAGGTAAATGAGTGAAGACCAACACGAATGGACCCCATCAACTTAAAATACTTAAACTAACACATGAATGAGGCCTAGGAATAGACCGTGGCCAGACCACGATAGTCTAAACAATTATACATGCTATTAAAAAAACCCACATGAGAGACGATGACACCTAAATAAGCATTGGCGCCCAAGCTGGGGCTCAGCCCAGCTAACTATATCTAACTTATGTATAATTCGGTACAATACGAAGCTTTGGGGTTATATCAGCTAACGGTGGCCTGAGAGTTAGGTATTTTTTGTTTTAGTAATATCTACCTAAGATCTAATGCTATTAATAAAATCTAAATTGTTTCAGCACTTTAATAATACTAGGGTCATCGATTAATACAAATTTTGAGGTTATTTAGCGCCATGTTAGTTTACGGGCAATATAATGATATTCATGTTGAATGTTGACGTTTTTCCACCTGGAGTCATATTAAGGTATCAAGCTTACTTGTGAGCGACTTCCTTAAATTATTAAACGAATGTTCGTTAGTAAAGTTCTGTTGATGGAAATCATGCAGAATTATAGATTGAAGTTAAAGCGCCAGACAACCAGAAAATAGAAGGAAAATGCAAGTATATATTACAAAAGTGATGAAACAGATAGCATTTCCATAGTCATGCCCATGCTGGTCCAATCTAATCTCTACTGACTAGATGCTAGATGAGATTCATAAATCTGACGTCACCGTCTCGCTCTGACGTATCGACACGAGCGAGACGGGCAATCGCAGATTGATGAGTCTGCGTAACTGTCAGACCACCACGTGTTATATAAGTCTCTCACGGCCACGGTGGAGCCATTCTTGCCGACGCCCCCGGCCGCAATGGCCGCGCCGAGGGCCGTCATTGTGAAGGCGGTGCCCGCGACGCCCGCGCCCGCCAGCGAGTACCGCATCTCCAGCGAGCCCACCTACAGCCATGGCCGACCATAGAGAATAGAGACAGGGACGATCTCGTGCGAGACCCGCATAATTTAAAGTCTCTCGTGACATCAACGCTTCGTATTACGCTGACTGAACAACATTTTCAACAATTTAATTTCTAAATGGAAAGTTTTCTATGGGAGCTCAGAATACAGGAGCAATAAAAAAAATCTCTTTAAAGTTGCGAATCGGTGTGTATAATTTTTGTGGTCTTCAGGTGATTGTCGTGGTCTCAATTCTCTATGATTTAGTTCCTAACACCCACAACCACACCTCTGCTGCTATCAAATTGTTTATGAAGCGCTCTTCTGTATCATCTATTTCTTATCTAACATTATGTAACAACTTTTAACTCTCATTGAGTTTATCACAGGAACGTTTCCATTTTTTCTCTTATCATTGGAATGGTACGCTAGCTTTAATGAGTTGTATATTTTTCTATTGTATCGTATGAGATGGATAGACGTTAAGGATTAGTTGTCACGTATGGTAAAATACATGTAAAAGAAATGAATTTCAAAAAAATCTTAATGTATTTTAATACATTATACAGCTATATTTATGTTTAAATTCTTATAGTTATAAAGCGTTAGGTACAGTAGATTATTTTAGTCTAGCCATGCAAACATGTTATTTTTGAATAGATTAGGAAAGCAATCAATATTTATTAATACACGTAGGATAATATTTAATTTCATGTGGGTATTTTTAAAATGTTGACACAATTTTTAGCTTCTGCTCGATGTCATAAAACGTTTTTATTCGTAGATTTATATTTATTATGTAACTAAAAGCGATTGTGTAGGAATATTCAAGCTTAGAAATACTTGAACAAGATGGCGTTTCTTATAAAAAATGCTTTTGGTTTCTTACAAAAAAAAATTTTATATGAGGCCTCTTTCAAGCCTCCGTCTCGAATGTCGCTTTACAGAGCGGCAGAGTGGCATCAGCGACGGACATCGATTGGCAAGTCAGTCCTTTGTATTATTATTTGAATGCTGTAGCTGCAACCGCCACCATCATCATTATAAGTCCGTCCTGGTTACTGTTCAAACCTCGCCGTTTGATTGCCGTAACTGCCATTTTTGTTAAGGGCAAGAAACCAGCCAGATATCCAGAATATTCTTTGAAAATAACTTACACATTCGCTTTTAATTATAGTACATTTTTTACACAACGATTGTTGTTTTTTGTCAGGTTTTGGCCTACGAACATAAAGTGCAAACATGTGTTTGAACAAAATCATAATAATTAAAATGTGTATCACATACGTCTAACGGTTTTCATCGAATGATCTGAATACAACCATCGAAACAAGAAATAAGAAGTATCATTACATAATTCATTGCAAAAACAAAAGTACACAAGGCACAAGCAGGGCTTAATTACTGCCTTAATCTATTGTTTGTGTTTACCACTTTGTGTTCGTATAAATTTTTAGTGGATTACTTCTTATTTCCAGTTTCTCATCTCAGACTTCCATTTCAGGGCATACTTTTCATTAAAAAACTATACGGAATAGTAACAACTTATGCTTGTACACCGACGCTGCGAACCACGAATTACATGTCCAAAGTATCTCCCACGTCAGACGGCATTTTTATGTATTATTTTGAGTATTTTACGTTATGTTGCAAATTAAAAAACACCATAAGATCCAGCGCGCATTACTGACTTTTGTCACCGTGACTTATTGTTTTCAGTTACCATGACTATGAATCCATATTGTGGTGCGAGCACTTACACATGGGATATTTCATAGTGACAGTGACAAAAAACAGATAGTCTCTGTGAAAAAAATCACTAGTGCGCGCCGGCACTAAGGCCTAAAACCGCCAAACTGCATATTGATATGTAATGAGTTGCATCCTCTCACGGTTCGCAGCGTCGATTTACCAACATCCTGGATACGCGCTATCCTCGCTATCTACATTACCTGAGTGGCCCAGAAGTCGGCGCCGATGGTGGCGGAGACGAGGTGTATGAGTATGATGGCGTACTGGGCCTCGGTGACGTCGATGCGGCCCATGCGCAGCGTGCCAGTCACGTACGCCTGCCAGTGCGCGCAGTAGAACAGCGTCATCGCGCAGAAACACTGAAATAACACGTCATATGTGTCAAAGTTATGTTTCACACGAATACGTCTTGGTTTATAGATATTTATTATTTTTCTTCGAATAAAAAGTATCATGGAAGCGTGAAGGTGTTTTCACATTTTCCAGTACTGTTTGCGTATTCCGCGTATGCCGTGGCCCTGCCTGAAGCAAAAAAGTAGGAACACCGTTAGGGTTTTAGTGAGT
The DNA here is from genome assembly GCA_026546445.1 of Cyclargus thomasi. Taxonomy (NCBI): domain Eukaryota; kingdom Metazoa; phylum Arthropoda; class Insecta; order Lepidoptera; family Lycaenidae; genus Cyclargus; species Cyclargus thomasi. The sequence goes on along the minus strand of JAOTAV010091536.1, from coordinate 2,276 downwards.
ATTTCACCTTGAGTTTCACATACCCCGGTGGTCCTCCCCAGACTGCCGGGGAAGCATAAATGCATTTCCCCAACGTTAAAAAAAAAAAGACTGTTTGTGTCGCGCGCATCACACGCGAAGCATTTTTTTATATTTAGGGGACAAGCGAGCCGACGCCAGACGTCTCACCTGATGGAAAGCAACTTCCGTCGCCCATCGACACTCGTGACATCCGAAAAGCCACAAATGCGTTGCCGGCCTTTATGAGGGAATAGGGATTAGGGAAGTTAGGTTACCGGTAAACTCACTCACTGAACGAAATACAGCACAACGCTATTTCACGCCAGTTTTCTGTGAGGCCGTTGTATCACTCCGACCGAGCCGGCCCATACGAGCCGAAGCATGGCTCTCCCACGGCAATGAGCATACGTATTATGTACTTAAGATCGGAGAATGTCACATTGGTACACGCCTCCGCCCGGGTTTCAACCTGCACCCTCTCGAGTGCGAACCAAAAAGACCTTACCCACTAGACCACGGACTCATCAGCTGTATAATTATGAACATAGTAAAGACTTTATTATTGTTCCTGCCCCTGGTCTTCAATTACACGGTTTTCACTTTCGTAAACTACCTCTATGCTGTAATATCCCGCCCGCTAATTCTCGCAGGAAAACCACCTTATAATGAACGGTAGTTGTTACGATCGTATATCGTATAATTTTGCTTATAATCAGTTCGTCGTTATATAACTTTTATGAGTTATTTCTTACTTCTGAATAATGGAGGAAACAACTGTTTGCTATTTAAACATAATAGAAAATATGCATGATTTTCAATTCTTTACATAAATGAATATATCGTTATTGAAAAACGATGTAGTCAAATTCGTTTTTAAAAAGTACGCAGTAACTCCGTTGCACCTAAATTCATTTATTGCGCGGAATTCCGTATATTTTTCCAAGATATACCTAGATTCACCTATTATAATTCCCTCTATCATAAGGCACACCTTAGTATTTATATAATTTTTATGGATATAGGTTCTATAATCCGTTGGAAAATTTTAAAGCATACGAAATTACCCAATTTATGTTAATTCTTTTCTTCAATAGGGTCTATAAAGTACATCCTAAAGGGGGACGGAGGTATGCTAAGTGTGATATGGTGTGACAAGGGTAAGGGGGGTCTTTAGTTTTGTGACATCACATTTCAAATATTTGAAATATTAGTGTGGTTTTAATTTCTAGATGTAAAATTGCACATCTGTGACAATCATGCAATTTGTGTGACGTACTTTATGGATGGTCCCATATCCAAGTAGATCTCTACTTCTATAGGTGCATTCCTATTATGGCAGAAGGTAAAGCTAAAAAACGGCATAAGAATGAGGAGGCAATCGATTGCTGCAATTAGTCATCTAATTGTATGATGATAGCAATTCATTAGCCTGTTTTCCTCACAGATAATTTCCGCGGAGGTTTAATTAGTCTGATCTTTATGTCGTCGGAATAAGAGCGACTAAACTCGTTTTTACATGCACACGGTCGCAACCATCCATAAAGTAGGTACGTTACAAAAAATTTCATTATTAAGGCTCTCCCCCCCCCCTTCTTCCCCCATTTAAAATAACTGTCCCTAAACGGAGTGCACGCTGCTTGTCGTTAGTGACGTGACGTCACGCGGCGGTCGTCCCCATGACGTGTCTTGGTAATTGCTCATACGAGCTGGCGTCGATCCAGAGACATATCGGTGAAGTAAATGCTTGGAGGTGTATAGAATTTGCAAACATTTCGCTATTTTAAGCTGTACTAGACGTTGCTAACGGGTCGAGAGAAATCTATTCAAAATTTCCTCTTACGTCGACGAACACAGCGCGACAAAAAGCAAACCTTTGAACTTAGTTTCTCACAAATTACTGCGCTAAATAAAAACAGTTCGAAATAATATATTGTATGTTCTGAATTGTTTCAAACAGAATATTATTGAATAGTTAGTACCTCTTACGTAATCCAAACTTAGTTTTGTCATTTATATCTGCTCTACATAGGGCCGCAGTATGAAGTCTCTCAAAAGTCACACAAATAAAAATATCCTATAATCTGAGTCAGCTAATAACATATTATGTATATTACTAATTTTATTTGTTGTGTTTTATTATAGTATTTTATTATAGTCATGTATAGATTTTATAAAATTTTATATGGGACTAGTTGACCACGCAGACGTTGTCCTGCCGAGCTATTTTGTGAATCTAAACCATTCTCAGATCCCCTTGAACACACACAAAAAATTTC
>JAOTAV010091525.1:0-11438 GCA_026546445.1 Cyclargus thomasi | reverse complement strand
GATTTTTTGTCATTCTGTATATCTTTTAACCCACTATCGTAATAATTTGCATTCAATAAATTTTGTTTTACACGCATCTTCCCTATTGGACGATGGTTCAATCTATGAACCATCGGATGTAGAACAGATGTCTCTGACTGTTCACCTCCTCGTACGCAAAGTCATAAGTCCTGAGATTTATTATATTGTCAAGTTGTTATATTATAAGAAATATTTTTTATTTTTTTATGGGAAGGTGTCATAGTAAAAGGTTTACATTGTTTTCAAATTATTAATGTTTTAGTTACTATATTATAAGAATTATTTTTTGTTTTTAATTTTTGTGGGAATATGTAATTTAAGAAGTTTACATTGTTTGTAAAAATATATATCAGTTGTCAACGAGCTGGCGTTTCATTACACTTACTAAGACACAAATACACAACGTGGCCAATTTATAAAAAAATAACAAGCCGAAAACATGGCGTAAAAACTTGAGAAACATCTGTGTCAATTAATACGGGCAACATGTTCGAAGCCAGGTAGGCTCCTAGATAAATGGTAGCACCAAATTACATGGCACAATCTCACAAAACTGATAGAAGGCGGTATAATACAGGAGGCTCAAACGCAGTATAATAACAGCCTTTACGAATTTAGTTACGATTAACTTAAATTTAAGTTTTATAGCGCACCGATTTTTATCTTTTTTTTAATGCGTGAATTATTTTATTGTTAATTTTAACAGAATAGCTATAACGAACGGTTTAAATAACGTGTAAAAACGGCGCGGGTACAACTTTGACAACTTTGATAAGATTCTAAGCATACCATTTGAGTATTCGGCAAAGCATTAAGTCAGATCTATTTTACAAACTCTTTTATGTCTGGTTTACACGTATTTAGTTGATAAGTAGTTAACTAAATTTTAACTTAATTTTAAGTCATTAACTGCATGTAAACACAAAATTTAGTAGCTTAATTTTAAGTGACTCAACTTGCCATTTGCAAGTTGAGTCACTTAAAATTAAGTTGAAATTTAGTTAATTATTTATCTACTTAATATGTGCAAATCAGACATTAAAGCTGAAAAGAAACTGATCGGACGTGGATGACAGCCCATACAAAAACGTCCGCTACTGACCATCTGCGATCTAGATAATAATTGTACAATGAGGTGTGCAAACTATAAGGTGTAAGTCAAGTAATTTTAAAACCTTTCTTTCACCTCGAGGAAAATTGTTTCTTACAGATTAGTATGGGTCTTAGATGGTTTTCGATAAGTTATCTACAACTTTGACGGTAAAAAAATCATAAGGCATGGTGGTAACAAGTCAACTTGAACTTAAATGTCAATAAACTAACCAAAGCACTTATGTGAGAACATTTCATCTAAATAAAGGTTAAAACAATATTCTCAATGTAATTTGAGCTTGTTTGTATGGATTTTAGTCCGTGAATCACGCATGAATTGCTTTTAAATACACTGTACAGATAAATAGTTGACTTGGAGATTTGAGAAAAAACAAAAGGCAAATCTTTCTATCATCATGATTCCACTCAAACGGCTGCAAAAAAAAAAGAAAATAACTTCAAACTATGTCAGTAAAAAGTCACATCTCATATATTCCAAATTCGTCGTTAGCGATGACAACGTTCCTTTGATGTGCCTAAAGCATTGACTGACTGACAAATCGAAGCCGTGTCCAGGACGATCAGATTCTCGTTTGCCAGATTCCTGTGCATCATCAATCACGCCCCATGGGTGTAATTATAGGGATTAGGGACCAGGTAATAGGAGTTTTAATATACGGTCAGAGATCAGTGTGCAGGTAAATAGAATGTGATGCAGTTTTAAAAGGAGTAACGATTAAGCCAAAAACTTTCATTGAACGTCTTTTAGTAAATGTCTCCTAACTCCTTAATTTAGGAAGATTTTTTTCTAATTTTGAAACTTTTAAAGACTCAAGTGGTAAAAAGAAGCTGGTAAAATCATTTTTTAAGAGTTACATGACCCTAAAATATTACAGTAACATATGACCCTAAAATATTACAATAATCATCCTCGCAATAATAAAAAAAATTATGAAAACGATAAGAATAAAATGCATGTAATTGTCTTCTTTCCAAAATCCGTAATCCGTATCGTAATAATAACGGAACCACAATAATGATTGTTATATTTTATCTATATATCTTAATTCGCGAGCGGAAAACTTTGTACCTCTTTTAAAAAAGACACGTAGATGTAAAAGCATGAAATTTCTCCCAGTTATAGTTTATATGAAGGAGAAGCGTGAAATACCAATATTATTTTAATATATGCTATAATCTTGCATATTTTTAATAAATAAAACGCTACGCACACAACAAAACGCATCCTACAATATTTGGACATGACTCGATAATCATACACGAAATATCCTTTTTTTATGGTCGAAGTCTGTGTGTTTTTTTTAAATAAAATTGAATGGCCTGGTAACGATAGGAAATATTTATAGTCGAATTTCGACCACAAGGCGACCGCTAGTCTAGGTAAAAACAGAAATCACTCAGCTAATTTCACGTTACGTAAATATAAACTTGTTTCACCCTTTTAGAAAATTATCTCTTATTCTAAACACTGCCCAAAACGAGAGTATTCTTTAAATATAATTGCCACAAAAATAAATAAACATACCCTGCAGCGAGGCGATTTAAAAGGTAGCTTCAAATATGTAATTTTGCGGTTACAAATGCACCTCAGTTAATTAAACCGTTCGGAGTTAACCCTAAACTGACTCGTTATTAATTGGTCCTAAACACCGTACGCAGGTTAGGGTTTAGTCCTTTACAATTTTGGATCAACAAAATTGCGTCTAAGCAGTAATTTGACGGCGATATCATAACTTTGAAATGAACTTTCTGCTTTTTAAGACGTACCGAAATAAATAAACCACAAAATTTAATACTTTATTAATTGCATATTTTAGGGTTAGCATTGTTACGGATAGAGCTCTCAAATTATGTTAGTTAAGATAAGGAAGTTTATTATGTCTCGGCTCGAGTTGTTAATTCAGAAACAAAGTAAAAATGTTTGTAGGTCTACAGGTAATATTGCCAAGTATTGCTATACATTTAGCAGTAATCCCAAAACAAAATACCTTTTAACAAGACATAATAATGTGTGCATTAACGATACTAAAAGAACATTACCAGTAACGATGTTGTTTCTTGCCTCGCCCAACCACCATAAGCGACAACTCCGAAAATACACTCCCGACATAAAAAAGACTCTAAATCATAACACGAAAGCTAATTCCACTGTCAATAACTATTATAATGCGGCCGAAAATAATAATGACAGAATAGAAACGGTTACCCAAAAAGCTTTCAAAGCCCCGACCGGAATAGACGGAAAATTGACAGATGACAAATATGAACGTTCGCGCCGCGGTCACGAACCCGTGACCAGCGTAACTTGAGCCGTGGACATACACGGCGTTTGTTAATAAGAAGAATAAAATATTCGTCAATCTATCAAGTATGCCAGTTTCAAACTGATTTTTAGCATTATAATTATCTACAAAGTGGTTGTTCGCTGCAGGCTAAGATCTCGCGAATACATTTTTCGTATATATTAAAAAAAAAACAACTTATTTATTTCTGTACTAACTCAAGTTTAAATGTTTGGATTTATTAATTATTTACCGATCTTGTTTTTACTGATTCCTTATAAGCTTATAAACGATAAACATAGTAATTTTTATTAATTGTCACGAATTGACGGTGAAATTAGAGAAGGGTATTAAACATCTTAACTTTTAATCACATGTTAATTATAAATTTTATACATTCGTTAGAAGAAACATAAAACAATATGCACGTTTAAACCTCAAGACTAGCAAAACATCAAAATTAACAAACTATTACTAAATGTATCTAGACCTGCCAGCCACTTGCAATATTTATGCTGTAATAACCAAAAGGAGAACAGCCATAAAATTCACAGGCCAAGCTATACTGGTCGATAATTACGGTCGGAGAGCAAATGTGATAAAATATACTGTCGTTATTCGAAGACAAATGCGTTGTGGGCAAATTAGGTATTGTGGGGTCTAATAGTAAGTGTTAAATCATCATCATACTGTATTCAACGATAAGAATTCTGAATATGTGATGATTCCTACAGGGCTAGAATGGTCACTTAGTAATATCGCTTAGAGCAATTCATTTTGTCATTTTTCTTGCAAAAAGCTACAAATTTTGCAAAACAGGAATTTTACAATTAATTTAAACTGATGCTGAAGCCACTATTTTATGAATATATTTATGAATATTTTTATTTAATATTATAATAAAATGTACTAAAACGAATGCAGAGCAATTCCTTTGCATTGTTGCTATTACGACCTTTCTAGGCCTGCTGGTCGAATGTCTGCTGATGGTCGTATAACAATTTCTCTGACGTCAGTGGAAAATTTTGAAGGGCCTATATAAGGGGTGTAACAAAAGTAAGTGATAAAACTTTAAGGGTCGTTGGAGTCGCTGATATAGAGTTCACTGTGAAAGTAGTAGCGTTGAAAGCGAGAAAAAAATTCGTGATTTGTATGGCCAAGCGCCCGAGCTACTTTTTTGTGTTTACCCATACAAATCACAATTTTTTTCCGCTTTCAGCACTGCTACTTTCACAGTGAACTCTATATCAGGGACACACACCATCCTTAAAGTTTCATCACTTACTTTTGTTATTACTTTCTGTGCAAAAATCGTCATGTTAAAAATAGTACAATCCAAAAAATCATTTTGGGGGCCGAAAATCTCTTGGCTACTGAGACCCATATGAATACATGGTTACTAGAAATAACACCCTATTACTACACTTCTGCTTTAATTAGCTTACTTTATTAGATTACTAAATGTATAATGGGGGAAATTGAAAGAGAGCCAGTGGGCCTGCGACATTTGGTCGGAATATGTCAATTCCATGTAAGTCGTGATCTGTCGGCTAAGTTTGACATAAAACGACCAAATTACTTAGATCCACGATCTGTATCTGTTTCAACTTCTCAGATTGTACACAGCTTGAAATAGATAATGAAATTAGGTAAAATTAATTGCTTCTGTAATGGATAATGCAAAACATAGTTTAATTATTAAATAAGCGAAATAATTGTTTTGTAATTGCATGCATGTGCCTTTGTGTATAATATGCACAGTAAGTTGAATTAGCATATAATTATACCAAAAAAACGTGAGTTTATGTATAGACATTGGACTAAGAACAATTATAATGAGTGGTTACTTTATTTTGACTTAAGCCAAAACGTAGGCTTTATAACTATTTTTCGTCTATTAATCAGCTCAGTATTTTGTATTAGCTGATGTCAACTACAACTTCTTCGCACCGTTATTGGTGCGAAAAATCCTGAAGGTCTACCGTGAATTTAATGCAATGGTGTGTCGATACTCGATAGAGACTACGTAAGTTTTTAGTATGGCAATTTTTAATTAAAATTAGTGACTCAAGTGACCGCTAGAGGCGCTGTGAAATTTTGCAATAATAAAAATCGCTATCGAGTATCGACAATTACCATTGTTTCAAACTGATGGTAGAAATAATTGAAAACATAAGTGCATGAAACAGATAACTAATATTTTAACCAACACTTTAGAACATTTGAGCAATTGATCAATTTACCTAATTATTGAAGACATAAGTGGAAGACGCGGACAACTAGCATTTTGCAATCTTCGAGTATATACTCGTTTTTTTCTATAAAATGTTGACAAATCTTGTAACTTACCTATTTAATTATCTATCTAGTGTGCCTGACTACACATCAAGCCCAAGTTATTTTAATTTCAAATATTTTTTCAGGTCCAAAAACGTCCATTACCGCTATCTAGAATATATAGGAATTCACATATTTTTTGTCTCAAATCGTTTTCATCTTTACGAAGAACTATCCGTTATTTATGCAAAATAACGGGAGTTTTTAAATTGTTTTAAAAAATGTCTTAAATTGTGGCTTTATTTTAGTCCAATCCAGCACCAGCGCTATCGCAGCTATTTGCATTCCAGTGGACGTTCGCATCATTCCAGATATTAGTGTAAACTTCTATACGCACTTAAAAATGTCAATATTCACAGTCAACCTTATACGGACGCACTCGAGATTTCTCAAAAACCGTTACACCCGATAGCACATTACGACAATCTTAAATCAGCCCGACAATGCCGAGGAATTGATATCTTTAATTTAAGGAGAAAATAAAGGGGCACGGAACAATTGAGACAAAGGGCGAGCTCGACCCTTCGGAGTGTATGGGAGTGGTGGACTTAAATTTTCGCATTGACAGCCGAAAGTGCCCTCAGGGAGGTGCTTTTAGTACCTTTATTCGTTATGGTTAATGTGCCTAGTTTACGGCCGAGAGCAGCGCACTTTACGCGTCTTCAACCGAACGACGAAAACGGCTAAGAAACGTTTGAATTTCACTTAAGTAGATATTTAATTTATATCTTTATATAACTCTCAAAAAATATGCCTCAAACAGCACAAAATATGCAGAATATGCTAAAATCAATGTGAAATCTTTTATTCAGAATGAAAATACATTAGAAACCTTTTTGAACACAAGATTCAGTTGTTTTCTACGAAAGATGATACAAGGGTCTCTATTTTTTTTATTATTTCCTATTATTTGTATGTTTTTCTCGAATATTTAAGACTGCTTTTCCCGGGACCATAAGTTAAAATTAAGATATTAAGTGCATGTTTCACCGCTGGATATAGTCTATCCACAACTTTATTTGACAGATGTTGTATGGAGACTCTGGCATAAAAGTTGCGGATGGCCTAACGGAAAATTTACCAGTAAGTGAAATAGGCCCTAAACCTGCTACTCACCAGCAGTTTATCACATTTTAAATCGCTTTGTTGATGTTCCAATGACGTATGGACAAAAAGAAGGCAAGTCACAACATAAGTAGCTCTCAAATCTCAGCGTATTAATAACATCCATTGTACGATATTCCTTCAATATGTTCCGTCAATCGTCCATATTTGACACGTCAACGAAATAGGCTCGGCCATCAATCAGAGGCCGTACGAAATTAGGCGCATTGTTCGACCGCTCCCTTGTAGATCAAAGGCATAATGTTTTTGTATCTTTTGTTATTTTGTATCATGATCGTTTGATATATCCGAGAGGTTTTTTTTTTCGGTAATAAACTTCCTTGCACGTCTATATATTTACTTCTGGGTTCGAAACCATCATGATATAAAACCGCACAAGCTATGCCGTTCCTTTAGATTTTATTTGCGTATACAGAACCATACCGCTTAAGATAAGCCAAATCTATGTTAACTTAGCCTCAAGCTTAAATCTTTATAAAATTTCAACGTCTTTTTTTCAACATCAATGTTTTTGTGCGCACATTTTTTTACACAAAAAATGTAGTAAGTTGCTCTTGAAACCGATAAAATTAAACATTTCTGCGATGGACAAACGAAAATACAATCGATATTATAGAACGGATATTGTCACGTGCGCTAAGCAATATTGACGGCTCGTTAGAGGCATTGTCTTGAGGGCCCCACGTATTACCACAATACACAGAACAAACCAGTAGGTCGACTTCAAACAAAGGGATGAAGCGACACGAGTACTGTGGATGTGGTGCTGAAAGTGTGCTTCGAACGGCTGAGCAATGCAGGGTGACGGTCGACATATTATTACGACAGATTTCGTCAAACCTGTAAATTAGAAAAACACTTAACCAACTCTCTACACCATCCCTATTCCATAGGGATTAGTTCCGGCCTTCTAATTAAGAAATAGGCTACAGGAATAGTCCCGTAGCCTATTTCTTAATTAGAAAGCCGGAACGCACTCGCAACGCTTCTAATGTTACAAGTGTCTTTGGGCGAAGACAGTTGCTTTTCATCAGGTGACCCGTAATCTGCTCGCTTGCCTTTTAATTACTTTTTCAGTCGGCTGACTGATTCGTCCTGTCTATTGTGGTGGTAGCCCCTCGAGTTACTTAATCCCCTGTCTTTGTTTACTGATATTTGTCACTGCTGAGAAAATCGGATAGACTATTATCAGAAATGTTCGCGGAAACCGTCCGTTTTGCCGCATTAAAAAGGTTCTCAACGAGCTATTCTTAATTGTCCTTTTCAGTATAAGTTGTTTAACAATACTTTAGAAGTTTTTGATTTTGATAGAAAAATACCATTATGAGTACTTTATGTAATTTACTTTCCATCCTCGCTCTCGTCTTTTTAAATTTAATTTAAGCTTGGGTTGCCTGGTAGAAACTGCTTCCAGCAGGAAGGCCGCTATTTCGGACATATATTTTTATTTTTTGTTTTTTATTATTGTGACTTTTTTTCAATTTATTTATTTTTCATTTTTCGGCGGGTGTAAATAGCTTTTTTACGACATTTAGGGGGCAAGCGAGCAGACGCGTTACAAATAGAAAGCAACTGCCTTCGCCCATAGACACTCGTAACATCCGAAGAGTCGCAAGTGCGTTGCCGGCCTTTATGAGGGAATAGGGATAGTTTCCGTCTGCCGTCCTTAAGCTTAAATGCCGTTAACCGACATCTGGTTCTTTTTGACATTTTGATGCCATTATAATCAGAAGAAAAAATTGTATCGACGTGTATTAACAAAAATTTTGTAGCTTTTATATCGAGTTATTTAAATTAATATTGCCGTTATGAAGTACCAAGACTATTGAAAAACTGCGGCGTTTTTTGCTCATAACTCAAAAAGTACTTTTTGTACATAGCGGCATTTTAGCTTGAGGAAGGCAGCCGTGCGATAGTGTTAGTTAGTCTCTCGTATGAGTTGAAGTATATTAATCAGGGTTATTTTTCTCATAAATTGTCGTATTACGATAGAGTGTCCGGTGGCCGAGGATTTATGTGCGATCAGATATGTCCGCCAACTCGTAAATCATAAGGGTGCCGTAATTATCTCGGTCAAACTTTGTCTTGGTCAAAAATATTACAAGTCGAGTACGAGATATGAATTTTCGGTTCGCGACCCGTTCAATATGGGGGCTATTATGACCATTACAAACCTGCATGGTTCCAGGCAATTCAATATACTGCCAACAATTGCCGTGTTCTTTTTTCGTATTATAACGGCTTATTAGAATTATAACTGAATTAATACTGTTCTGGTTGTCTATGAATGAATTTTAAACATGTTGGTAGGACATTAGGGAACGTCAAACTTCACGTATTTAGTGTCACGTGACTGCTGACTGGCTGGAACTTGACTACGACGGAATAAGAGGTCATAATAACCCCCCTGTAATTTATTTTAATTTTTGATTGTGTATATTTAAAGAATTTTAATCATACTTACCTTAAAAAAACATAATTATTAAAGTTTTTAATTGCTTTCCGTTGTATCGTTTAGCTTAAATTGAAATTCATACTCTACGTTATTTCAATTTAGAATAAATTATATTTGAGTGAAAAAGTACGAAGTGTTTTTACATGTCGTCGCGCGCTTACCGTGACATTATGATAATAATGAGATCAATGACCCCGACTGTTTGTACTGCAGGACTACATGATCAGCGATTATCTCTGATCATCATCATCGTCCACGCAAACATTGTAGTATTTTGTCAACGAACTGATGTTTTATCAACGATGAATGCGATTATAGACATGCCATCCGCCCCGAATCTTCCGGGACTGTCCCGGTTCTGCCCCCTGATTCACGATGTCATTCCGCGCGGATTCGTTCCCGATTTCGGAAACTTCCCTTAAAAGTGCCCGGAGTTTCCGTAAGAACGTTTCCGTTTCCGCGCGGAATCGCGTCGTAAGTCACGGGGCAGGTTGAATTTTGTACCGTCTCGCCGCGGCCGTGACACCTTGCGGGACGCCTTTTGTCCCGGATGTCAATAACTATACTTTCGAATTGATATTTTAATACTAAAATCATAAAAATGCGAAAACCCCAGACCTTTGTTGGACCGATCTTACTGAAATTTGGTATGGAAATATACTTTGAGTCCCGTGAAAGGACTCCTGATGAATGCGGTGCATCTGTCATCAACAGAGTTGCGATTTGCGAGAATCATCTTTTATGTAGTTTGAAATGTTTGTTGTGTCCAGCCTAGTCCAAAGCCTAGTCTGGTCCCGGATGTCGAGGTGAGAAATCTCGGAAATGCCCTTTTGGAGTTGGACACTGTAAACCCTGATTGAGAAGAGGAGCCGGCTACTGGCTTTAATTTTTTGTATGGTATCTAACTGCGTTCGAATTTCTCTGATCAGAAATTTTTATTCTACACTGCCGGGTTAAAGTTTGAAGGACGTTTCCAAGTTATTTCTTGTATGTTTTAAGTATTATTTCACATACAACAACACGAGTAATTCCGCTGTATTCTTGACAATTTTATTACCGGTGTTCCAGATAAGATAGTTGGAAACAATACGTGTAATTAGCATACGCGACAAGTTCCCAAAGTGACGGTTGGCTGATCATGATGAGACATCTACGGTCAAACTAGCACCTTAGAATGACGGCAGGTGTCACCCAGAAGTTAAACTGAGGTTTATCATGGTGTGCGTAAATCGTGGTTACGCTGCTTGATGGTTAAACAACAACTTTATGCGTTCGCGTTTAAAAATACACCTGCAGTTGTGTTTATAACTAAAATTAGTTCCTTTTAATCACTACGGAAACCTAAAAAGCTTACATTGCAAAATATGTATTTGCAAACTGGCAAAATTATAATTTGAATTTCATTTATTATCGTCAAATAGAAAACCAGCAACGCATAGGCAACTTCCTGATTATGAGTGCCTATGGGTGACGGTAATTGTACATTTATCCTCGATTGAGAAATCTTTTGTTATTTAAAAATGTTACAGACCAAATCCTAATAATTACGTTGCTTAATTAAACCTTTAAAATAACTCTAGCTTTATCGAAGTCAAGCTAGTCGTTAACCGAAGTTTAACCTACGTTTGCCGCATGGTTCCCCTCGGCGTTCAGTTTGATTTTAATTAAATAAAATCAGGTGAGCTGAACTAATGAATTCAGTGGCGGCGACCGGCCGCAGCGACACTCGTAATTGTGTGACCGTTTTAATGCTAATACGCCATCTTCCTGTCGTCTGACGTTTATTCATTTTTCTTGCATTGTTAATTTTTAGGGGCCGACGAGTTAATGAAGTTACTCGGTTGTTACGTGAGAGATAAAGCCTGTAGCAAATTATAGCCTTTGAGAATATGGTAGTTCGGTTTTAGGTATAATTTTGTTCTAAGAATAATGAAGATTTTTTTCGTTGAAATAAATATAAGGAATATGCGTGTAAAACAAAATTTATTAAATGCTAATTATCACGATAGTGGGTTAAAAGATACACAAAATGACAAAAAATCTCTGAATTCTGTTAATAAATAACTAAGATATTAGCGATATAAGTTTTCTACCCATCTCTTTCT
>JAOTAV010091524.1:0-36279 GCA_026546445.1 Cyclargus thomasi | reverse complement strand
GTTCGTAGAGTCCACATCCTGAGGATGCCCCGGTGTTGGGGCGAAACGCGCGTCGAGGTTCTCAACCCGCATTTTTATTTACAGGTTGAGGTTAATTTTCGCGGAATATTGCTAAAAATTTAAATTTACTAAACTTCTTATATATAAATTTGAAACGATATTAATACAATACCTAAATTATAAATTCGGTGTTCTGAATAAATGATATATCCTTTGTTTCGGGTTTCAATTAGTTATTTAAATTAGGTAAAACAGGATAAAAGGTCACACAGACGTGATGAAATCGCACAAAGAAAATATTTTGCAATTATTTTTTATTAGGGTTCCGTACCCAAAGGGTATTACTAAGACTTCGAAGTATGTCCGTCTGTTTGTCTGTCAGTCTGTCCGTCTGTCTCTAGGCTGAATCTAAGAACTAGAAGTAAGAGCTAAAGAGTTGAAATTTTCACAGAATATGCATTTCTATTATTTTGTTTATTAAATATTTAAACCTCTAAATGATTAATTTATTTTGTTTTTAGTATTTGTTAATATAGTAGCCTCTACGAGTACAACAAATCTGTTTTTTTTTATTTCCTTCCTTGATAGTAGATTGATAAATTCGACATGCTAGTTATTGGTAGCTCGGCCTAGCGGTCCAAGGTGTCGACTCGAGTTCGAAGGGGCATGGGTTTCAATCTCATAGGCTACTTTTTCTTTAATTATTATTTTTATATTATTTTTTTTTAATTAATTTATAACTTTCAGAAATATGTATTTCCAATTTTTTGCTCTGTAACGGTACGGAACCTTAAATGCGCGAGTCCAACTCACACTTGGCCGGTATTTTAAATAAATATGCACAACAATTATTTCCTTTGCATGTTACTTAGTTATTAATGAATTTATGACGTTATAACTTTTAACCATTTCGAATTCACAAAGAATTTTTTAAATTATACTTATATTCAAGATCTTTCCTCATTTTTATTCAAGCGGATAAACGCGGATTTTTAATTTAAAAGCCTTTTTATGACATACCTATTTCTTTGTTTATGAATTTAAAGTACTGTACCTTATAAACATTTATTATTCTATAAATATTTAATTTATTTCGCTACATACATTATTTTTAATAATTATTTAAAATATCATTCTAAATTTAGGCAAATAAACGATAAATGGGAAAATGTAAATTAAAATTCTATTTCATTTTACAAAGATTAGTAGATTATTTATTATTATTCAATTTACAAAGACTTTCTCATTTGCTTAGATTTGAGCCTAAAAGATTAATTATAAAATACAGTTTGCTATCCGACCAGAAGACCACGTTTGCTCGTTAATAATTTCTCTATTCTTTTGTGTAATTGTTATCCGAAGATTTCGCGAAATTCTCCGACCGCGTTATCAAAATATTAACCAATCGAAAGCTAATTTAAACGACCTCTCGCTAGAGGTCGCCACTGAAATGATAAAATTCTCTAATTATGATACGATAACATTCCAATAATAGTTATAAACAAAACGTCTCGGTCTGGCCGAAGCTGGACGCCTGCCAGACAGAGACAATCATACGATAAAGAGAAATTATATTAATAGCTCGTCCGCTACTTTGTACACACATACGTTAACGGCGTTAACCTTACCAGCGCGGCAGCGGACTGGGCGAGATTTCTTCGGCGCCCACCTAAATTCAAGTTAAATGCACACTTAAAAAATCGGCCAGGCGCCTCTTTATATGGCATGTAACGCCCCTTTTCACCTGATGCCCTGGTCAGTCGCCCAGGGTTAAAACAGAAAATTCGAAACTTTGAGGTAAATTTACTATTTTAAATTTTAATGCTGCTGTGAACTGTGTAGCATTGTATTGCTATTTTATTTAATACAGGCTTAGCACGTAAATATTATTCCTTCTAGCAACATGCTGTAAGCATCGCAACAAAAGCTAGTACTAGATCAAAGTAATTCTTTAAGCAGTTTCTATATTCTATCAAAGTCACATAAAACATAAACTTGTGTTTATGAATTATGTGACTAGACCTACCTGGCTAATAGTTATTAGGTTTTTTATTATTTTCGAATTTCACACGAGCGACTGCTAAAATTGAATGCGCGGAAAATTCAAATTTTGTCCAAAAATATTGTAATATTTTAAGCCTATTTTAAAAGCATTATGTTTTTCATCTTATCAAATTAAGTCTACGGCTGAAAAATCATGTCAATTAGTTGCTTCACTTGAGCGTCAAGTGAGGACAAACAAACACACTTTCCCATTTAAAATACTAGTATGGATAGTGTCGCCAATAGGCCCCCGCAAAATCAAAACTGATGCAACTTGCAAGTACAATCAGGGAAGCTACAACAGAGCCTCACTGCGGATCTAAGTAAATTGGTTGCGTCATGTGAAACCCAGCCGACAGATTACATCTTATATGTAATTGACTTATGGCGGAGGTCTTTCAATTTCTCCCCTGGTATAATGGGAGTAATTGAAAGAAAGCCAGGTGAAGGACCTATGTCATTTGGTCGGAATATATCAATTCCATGTAAGTTGTGATCTGTCAGCTTGGTTTGACATAGCCCGACAAAATTATTTATATCCACGATCTTTATCTGTTTTAACTTCTCTGATTGTACATTACCGTCCTTAAAAGGTTTATTTTCAATTTAAGGGAAAAGGAGTTGGGCCTTAGTAAACTAACTCACTCGACGAAACATAACGCAAAGGCTGATCACGCCGGTTTTCTGTCAGGCTCTCTGGCGCCTCCAGTCGGATTGGCCCATGCGAGCTCTCACACTGTTAAATATTCTATTTCTACTTCCAGAGCCCGAGGCGGACTTTGAAGCAGCGATAGAGGCGACCGGATATGGGCGGTTCAACGCACTGCTGATGCTGTGCTGTCTCCCGGCCTTCTGGTGCGCGGTCTCCGTCACCAGCGCCCCCTCCTACATCTTCACCCAGGCCGTCTGCGACATGAACCTGCGACTGCTGGATATGGGCACCATTAACGCCATCACTTATGGAGGTACGTAGTCTCGATATTAAGTCAATTGCAAAAAAAACTGATAAAATTTTAAGTTGATTTTATGTCATAAAATTTCAATAATATCTCCATGGTTACAAAGGATTATTATTAATGATATTAATTGATAAGTGCTGAAAATGTTCGAAAAAAGGGAGAAAATAACTTTAAAGACAAAATAGCTCCTTATAGAAAGTTACGTAACGTTATGTACTATATTGTGTTAAAACGAATACACTATTGCAAATCACGACAATATGGTGGCCGCGTGCAAAACATGACATGTTAGTAAAACAATAACACATCAGGTAATTAAATACATATTTATCAGAACCTGTTACCTGAAGTTTGAGTTTACTTAAGATATCTTTTGTTTAAACATTTATCGGGTGGCCCGTCTGCTCGCTTGCCCCCTAATCTCATAAAAAAATGTAGGCCGTAATCTGCTACAAAAGAGCTCCTTTAAGATATTTCTCTTTTATTTTTTAGATTCCTTTTAAGATGTAGGCACTACAATTATGTGATTTCGTTAAAAGCCCCTTTACAACGAAATTATAATCTGACTCCTATAAGTTGAACCTAGCATTTATTTTCACTAACAACATTATTGCAATGCAGTTTTTGGTTTTCGATTTAAATTGCACTACGATTGGATTTTGATACTGGATCGAGAGTATAATTACGTTCATGATCTTTGGTTTCTTATGTAACAAATAACATGTTATTTATCTAATAAAAGATGTTTTTATAAAAAAAATATGAAAATACTATAATAGGATAATATAATAAAGAAATGAGAAATAGGATTTTGTTCCTCCGATTGATCAGAGTCGATTTTGATCATAGCAAATAAAATATAAATTCGAATTACTTACATTGTATTTCATTTATAACAAACATTTTGTCTTATAAATGTCAATAAGAATAACACTTTACTTTTTACAAGAACTCATATTGAAATAGTCGTGTTTAGGTCTCATGATCTGATAAATGATCAAAATCATTTTTGCCACTACACTTGTGTGAACCTACAGAATTTTTGAATTTGGAAGGTCTTTTCTAGGTTCAACTTATAGTAGCCAGACTATAGTGATAAATGTCACATAGTTACAATATTTGGTGTTTACATTTTAAACATTTCCACTGTTGTGTTCACACACGATCTCAAAGTAAACAAACAGGGGCAATTGTAAATTTGTTTAAACACAAGCCACCGCAAACTCCTTATCAAATATATGCCGATGATTATCAAACTTGAAGTCATGCGGGAAACACCTTTTTAAACAACGAGACGTCAATCGTGTACAATCAGGGAAGCTGAAAAACAGAGCCAGATTGCGGATCTAAGTTAATTGGTCGCGTTGTATCAAACCCAGCCGACCGATCACGACTTACATGGAATTGATATTTTCCGACCGAATTTGTTTTATATAAAAATAAGCGGGCAAACGAGCAGACGGATTACCTGGTAGAAAGCAACTATCGCCGCCATAGACACTCGCAACATAATGGTTGCATGTGCGTTGCCGGCCTTTTAAGAGGGAGTACGCTCTCTTCTTGAAGGTTTGTAGGTCGTAGCGGTCCAGAAATACTGCTGGTGATAGTTCATTCTAGAGCTTTACTGTGCGAGGCAAAAAGATACGCGAAAATCGGACTGTGGAAGACTGGCATTCGTCAAGACAATACAAGGCGATATGGGTGGTAAACCTTCCACGTAGGTCGATGGCGAAAAGTTGCAAGTGGAATGATTCCGATCAATTCCTCTCAGCACTCCTTATGATAAAGTCTATAAAGGATGCAGGGCGAAGCTCGGCGCAACTCCAGGGGAAGCTCGGCGCAGCTTGTTTGAAACACTATAGCAATCAACGATCCGAGCGGCCCTTTGCCGGATACGATCTAGAGGGAGCTATTGGTATTTAGGTGCCCCTGCCCAGAGATGAGAACAGTATTCCGTATGGGGCCGAACCTGTGTCTTGTAAAGCTGTAGGCATTAGAACGGACTAAAATACTGTCTCGCCCTATTCAAAATACCAAGCCAAATGACCTAAGTCCGTCAACTGGCTTTCTTTCAATTTCCTCCATATTCAGAAAAAGCATGAGTACGTGGCAAACATAGTGTTTTTGGCCAATCTTCGCAGTAGCTGTCATTATTCCTCAGTCAAAATTTCTCATTTCTATACAAACGTATTTTGCATTCAATAATTTTGTGTTATAAATAAAATATATTTATAAAGAAACGTACAAAAGTTATTAAAAAAAAATACATTTAAAAATTTATTTTGCATTCAATACATTTTTGCCATGGGAGAGCCATGCTTCAGTGCGAATGGGCCGGCTCGACCGAAATTATACCACGGCCTCAAAAAAAAAATGGTGAAACGGCGTTGCTGTGTTTCGTTCGGTGGCCCAACTTCCCTAATCTCCTATCCCTATTCCCATTCCCTATTCCCTCATAAATGACCGGCAACGCACCTGTGACTCTTAGGATGTTGCGAGTCAATGTTAACGTATTTGGAAATCTAATAAGAAAAACGTACGTTTGCCGCCACTTTTATGTAGCGTACTACGCGGACGTCGCGACTACGACGTAGCCGACGTAGAAGCGCTACGTCACTACGAATGACGTCATAACCTATCATAAACCTATCATAGTCATAATCTAAAGTATAATTAAGCTACATGCTCTTAAGAAATATCTTTATACACATTAAAAACAAAGGGTTCGTATAAAACTTCATCTAGAATGACAAATAAGTCTAAAATTCCGTACCAAATTATTTTGGTTCGACCAAAGTTTTCTATAACATAAAAGGAAACCACACATTTGTTAGTTGTCATGTTATTATAATACGTCCGTCAACATATCAATCCAATGAAGTGGCAAGTACCTGGCACTAGATTTAAACACACACACACGCTCGGCGTTGTGTGTGTGTTTAAATCAATATTAATACTAGAACAATATCACGTGAATTCGCATCAAATTTATTATTAATAATAATAATATAATAATAATAATATCTATGGACGCTTCACACCACGTTAGTCTGGCCCCGTGCTAAGTGCCCGAGGGACTTGTGTTACAGGTACCAGACAACGGAAATATATTTAATACTTTTATACTAGACACATATTTAAGATTTTTATTATATGATACACATATTTAATACACATCCAAGACCCAGGAACATTGAAAAACGTGCTCCGTCGGCGGGATACAAACCCGCGACCCCCGGCTTAAGCTACCAACGCGCTTACCAACTGAGCTACAGAGGTCGTCAAATATTACACACTTCTAGTAATCCTTAATGTGATGAAGTGATTTATTTAAGGAACATTGTGTTTTCAGAGATACCATGGAAGAGATTGGTTCGTAGTCAGCTAATGGACCTGCGTCATTTGGTCAGAAAATCTCAATTCCATATTCGTTATGATCTATGATTCAGACTAATGAACGAATATATTTTTTTATGATATGTAGGGGGCAAGCGAGCAGACGAGCTACCTGATGGAAAGCAACTGCCCTCGCCAATGGACAACGCCAACTCACTGAACGAGACAGCACAACACCGTTTCACGCCAGTTTTCATCACGAATACCATACAGGCCAGCAACACACTTGCGACTTTTCGGATGTCACGAGTGTCTATGGATTTCCCCCTACATATCATCAAAAAAGCTAGTATACATATAATAAAACAGAAAAATTGCAGTGTCTGTACATTTAATATTTTTGCAAAATAATCAATGTGGAGGTGCTAAGGAACAGTAATAGAAGGCATATCGATAAAAAAGTTGTCTGTTTATTTGTACGCTCTAATCTCAGGAGCTACTGGACGGATTTGAAGGAATATTTTTTTGTTAGCTATTAGGTCTGGGCAAGTGGCAACATATTGCATACTTTTTGTCCCGGGAAAATGTACGTTCCTTTTTTTTTTGCGCAATTAAGTTTCGCACACTAAGTAGTAAATAATATATACTATAATCTTGTTGCTCACAATACGATTGGCATACACGTATCACGGGGCAATATTTACTGAGACTGGTGATATACGTAAATAATTACGCAGTGATAACAGGTGATAGTGTATATTTACGTTTTAAATATAATTTGTCAACTTAACGTTACTGTATTTAACGTTATCATTGCTCTATTATTGGAAAACAACTTTAAATACTGATTTTTTTACAGACAGTGTATTAATTATGGTCTCAGATTATAGCATAGTTTTTATTTGAATCTAACTCCCGTGGGTTCATTGGTAAAAGTCAATTTTTTTACGCGCGGAATTTAGAAATTCAAGCAATTTTCTTTCACCGACATCTCCAATTCAACATAGAACGTTGAATTGGAGATATCGGTGAGGGTATTATTTTTGACAAAAAATGAAAAACCGGCTTCCAAGGAAAAAACTACTACTAACAATAAAAATAAAGTTCTATAAACTAAAAAGTTTGAAATAATATTAGTTCCTAAGTAGGGTTTTTTCAGAATTTGGCTAAACCTCTGACACAATCTTCATAATTTTGAAGTCGGTACCATGTCCATTTAATCATGAGCTAATCTGAAATCTTTGGTACTGGACCTCGTTTTTGAAAGTCGGTTAATAAAAGACTCCCCTTGTAGGGTCTACCCAGAATTCGAATCCAAAAGATCATAATTCCCCCGGACTAGGTTTTATACACACTCACAGAAGAATTAGATTAAGATTACATTAGATTACAACTTTTTGTGACTGTAACACGAGTATGTGACCTCCCTCTGGCCCCAAAACTGGATCCACAATAGGGAACATGCATGATTTCTTATTTATTTAAATAAACCTTTTTATTATTATTTAAATAAAAATAAGTGATTAAAAAGCGATGTACTCCAATCAGTTGTATGATAAAATTGAAAACAGCAAAATCGCTAATATCTTACTTATTTCTCAACAGAATTCAGAGATTTTTTGTGATTCTGTATATCTTTTAGCCCACTAACATAATAATTTGCATTCAATAAATTTTGTTTTACACGCATCTTCCCTATTAGCGTTTGACATAGCAACGCCGTTTTAAATTGCCATCTGTTATAGGCATGATCGCGTCGGCCATGCTGTGGGGTTTCCTCTCCGACTCTCTCGGACGTCGCAAATTCCTCATCTGGGGATTCTTCGGGACCGGCCTCATCGAGCTGACCGCCTCCATGAGCCAGAGCTTCACCATGCTGCTCATCACGCGATTCACCAGCGGGTTCATGTAATTATATACCTGTATATATCCTAACAGCACTTATCCACATACCAAAAAACAATTGGCTGCTTTCGCAATTTCTTTACTGAAGCATTTTTATTTAAGCCTTTAATGCCTTGCCCCTGTAGGTTTCCATCACACCTAAAGGGTCTCATCGTCTTAGTCCGCCCGGGCTATAGCCCTTCTAGCCCCAGGGTAAATACAGTCCTGCTAATTCCAGATTCAACGGTCCATTTGCCGTGCTGATATCATACATAGCAGAGCTGCACCGGACATCCCTGCGGGCTCGTGTTATCCTGCTGACCAGCCTGTTCTACACCATCGCCAACGTCACACTGCCGCTGCTAGCCTGGGGCATCCTCGTCAACAAGTGGGATGTGCCTATTGGAAGAGTCTTCGGTGAGTTGTTGCTACAAAGCAATCACAGGATCTACATTGGACCACTGTAAATCACGTGCTAGTCTTTTGACTAAGTAACAAAAGAAGATAGACCCAAAGCATCAAATATATACACAATACGGTACATGATTATTATTAACTAAAAATATGATAATAAATATGTTAACGTACTAGCGTGTTGACCTGCAGTGTATATTTTATCATTTGGTCATTATCTGCCATGATTCGGCACGAATGAGCCAGCTCGACCGGCCTCGCAGAAAACTGGCGTGAAGAGAGAGGGAACTTCGCACGAGCGGCCTTCGAGCCGGCCCGTTCGTGCCGAAGCATGGCTCTCCGACGGCAATATATAACAGTTTAACCGAAAGCACTATAACGGCAAAACGGTCCTATATACTTTATAGTTATTCTACTTTTCAGTAATACATTCGTGGAACTTCTTTCTCCTGGCGACTGCGTTGGTTCCTCTGCTGACCGGTGCAGCATTCGTCTTCCTCCCCGAGAGCCCCAAGTTTCTCATGTCCAGGGGGAGGAACGAAGAGGCGATGGAGGTGTTCCGCAAAATGTACACCATGAACACTGGACTTCCACCAGATACATTTCCCGTAAGTGAGAGTTACAATTAATGTCATGAAGGTCCCTTGAAACACTAGTGGTAAATCCATCACGGAAAACCGCATTAAAATCGGACTATTGTTTTTGAACGCAAAATATAGCGTTTTCGCGCTGTCGAGGGTAACAAAGCGCAGCTTTATAAGCTCGCGAGATTTTTAAGCCGGTATACTATTTTTAGGGTTATTTTATATTTTATATTTTAGGGTTCCGTACCCACAGGGTAAATATGGGACACTGTTACTAAGACTTCGATGTCTATCTGTCTGTCCGTCCGCCTGTTTCAGGCTTTATCTTAAGAATGGTAATGGCTAGAGAGTTGAAATTTTCACAGAGTATGTATTTCTGTTGCCGCTATAACAACAAATACGAAAAACAAAATAAATTAAATATTTGAAGGTGGCTCTAATACAACAAATATGTTTTCTGCGTTTTCATTACATAAGAAGATGCTTAATAATAACGATAAATTCTACGCGTTCGTGATCAGCGGCGTGGCGGAGTAAGAAGGGTGCTTGCTTAAGCTCGCAGAGGCAATGGTTCGATTCCCACCAACTCTATTCAAATACACAACATTTTATGACTTTATTTTATGAATTTTAACGTTTTCATTTTTTTTACTTTTTTTATAAATTTAAAACTTTATTAAACATTTATAACATATCAAAAATGATTCTAGTCCAACTGACACTTGGCTAGTTTTTTTAATATAATTTTTCGGTCTGGATATTTCTCTAAGTTTACCTCTACTATTGCACACCTTAATTCCTGTGTGTTTGTTTTGTTTCTAAGCATTCTTCAATTTTTTTGCCTCAGATAAAGACGTTGGTAAAGGAGAAGTCAGAAGAGTTGGAGCAAGGCGTGAAGGCGCTTAAAGGAGGCATGGCGCAGTCAGCCCCCTTGTTCAAAGCACCGTACCTGCCGTATTTGATTCTCATATGTTTAGCACATGTTGGTTGCATGTTTGGGTATGTACCGTCGAAGAAATTTATTCATATTAATTTGAGCGACCTATGTACGTCATTTGGTCGGTTTATAGTTTATGTCAATTCCATGTAAATGTGGACTGGAATTCACATTACACGATAATAATTAGATCCGCAATCTATCTCTGTCACCATTCACAGTACCTAACAGCAACAGAACTTTTTTCCTTATCAAGTTTCATTTAACCGGAGTCACCTCATAGCCTTAAAGCAATCTTATACCTGCATTTCCACTGCAGATGAGCTACGCATTGCTGCAAGGAATGTGGTCTAAAGATCAAACAGAATTTTTTGAATGAGGTGTGGCAAACGAACCGCTCGTGTTAATCCTCAAAAGAGCCAAAATACATTTGTAGCAAATCTTAGGATTTTTTTCGAGTTTCTATCATCCATGGCCGACGGTAGTTACTTCTCATCAGGATGCCCACTTGCTCGTTTGCCTCTTTTTGAAAAAAGACTAGCGCCTACTTGTAACAAAACTATTATCTCAAAGAAAAATATGAACTATTAGGTTAATACCGGACTGTACATTTCACTCACCTTCTTACATATATCGATTCCGACAGAATGAGTATTGAGTACTCGACTTACTTCTCAGATCCAACACCATTCGTCTCTGGTATCCCCAACTGGCAGCCATGATGGGGACCCATGCGAATGAGAGTCTGTGCTCCGCCATCGCGCCAGTTCCAGTGGCTGAGGAGGAGGCATTGTCGTGTGCGCCCATAGAGACTGATATGCTAACGTATCTACAGAGCTCTATAGTCGGAGCTGGATCGGTGCTCACTTACAGCATCGGAGGAGTTTTGGTGAACAGGTAATGATAAAATTTGATATACGATACTAGGGTCCAAGTCAAACCAGCCAAATACGAAATTATGAAATACCTCCATTTTCGGCTCGACCTTTGGCAGTGTCCCAAGCTCCTTAAAAGGCAAAGGAAATAAAGTTGCCTACACTTATAAAAAACATAAAACCTTGACTAAGCTGCTCCCATTATTATACTTTCTTGCAACTTATGGTATGTACTCGTATACTATTATAGAAATCATGTAGATTAGAATTTCTTAATAAGCTGAACTAAAAACATTTCAGATGTGGCAAGAAATTGGTGGCCGGTATCTGCGGGTTGCTGGGCGCTGTGGTGATCATCCTCATGCCGGTGTTGGGCAACAGCGCCGGTGCTGTCGTGGTGATGGTGACGGTGGGGCTCGCCTTCAACTCCCTGTCTGGGGCATCTCTGTCCAGTATTGTGGTGGATCTCTTCCCTACTTCTCTCAGGTATATCACTTGCTGTAGCTTTTCAAATAATTAAAACCTATATCTATACTTTTATACTATAATATTATTAATTTGAAATTGTTGTGTGTTCATATATGTCTATCCGTTAGTTATTTACGCATAAACCGCTGAACCGAATTGCTGAAATTTGGTACGTTAAGACCCGGGAAACGGCTTAGAATACTTTTCATCCCGGAAAATGGTACGGTTCCCGATAAAAGAATTTTAGCGCAACGGAATTGTGGGCAAATAAGTTGCAGTAAGCCTATCCGATACTTATGAGAAAGTGATAAAATAGGCCCTTAAAAAACTTGTCTCAAGTAAACCCCATAACCGTTGGTAATTTTCCCTAGGGTCATGGCGATGGCGACGTTCCTGATGTGTGGGCGGCTGGGTACCATCTTCGGTACAATCATCTTCCCAGCGCTCATAGACTACGGATGTCTACCGCCTTTTATTGTAGTTGGAGTCGTTTTAGGAGGTAAGGCTCTACGAACATTAACGATTTTTAAGTGTAGGTAACTTTATTCTGCCTCCCCATGTACAATCACTGAAGTTGAAACAGAGCCAGACAGTGGATCTAAGCAAGTTGGTCGCGTTATGTCAAAGCAAGCCAGGCCACGACTTTCATAGATCGACATATTCCGACCAAATGACGTAGGTCCGTCAACTGCCTGTTTCAATTTTCTTCATAATACTTGCCTGCCTTGCAACACCATTTTCTATAGCCTAAAGCGACATCTAGGTTCTTCTAGATGTAAGAAAGCTCCACAGCTCATGCATTCCAGCGATCCCCTCTTACACATACAGCCACTTTGTACTCTCTAATCTCATAAAGTGCATACAGATGGCGCTAGGAGTTGGACTTGAAGTGAGGTTTTATTTTTAGTTCATGATCTAAAACGTTAGCAAGTGCAACAGGTAAATTAAATCGATCGGCATCGTTACGACCAAGTGCCACTTGGCTGTTTAAATGCCGTATATACTATGTATAATATATATTACTTAGAGCAATTTCAACCCAAACTAAAAGAGGGCGACCCTAAGATGGCTTATACATTTGCATTTGGCATATTCAGATGCTGTTATAAATTATTACTAACGAAAACTGGGCAGTTCTGACTTCTGAAAATATGACATGTATAATCAGAGAAGTTGAAAGAGATACAGATCGTAGATCTAAGTAATTTGGTCGTTCATGTCAAACTCAGCCGACAGATCACGACTTACATAGAATTGACATATTCCGATCAAATGACGTAGGTCTGTCAACTGGCTCTCTTTCAATTTCCCCCATTATACATAGGGTTTGAATTGATACCCACTTTTTTTAATTTGTCCAAAAGCTTGCGTCTTCAACCCGATAAATTTTGAACCTTGCGTCCACTAGCCAGAATATCTATAAAAAGTAAATTCAAATCGTTCCTATATCATTTTAGCTAATTTTAATGCGATATGTTTGTTTCAGTCTGTGGAGTCGCCTGCTTCTTCCTCCCTAACACGAATTTGAAGAGACTAGAATAGATTTGTGTATATTTTGTATATTTGTACATAGTCGTGTCGTCGGTAGGTTTTGTAAATGAAACTAAGTTATAAAAATATTCTCTTTGTTTATTTATAATTTATCATGCCATAATCTCATTCACACTTCACGGTTGAATTATTAAACCCCTCTTAAAGTAAGACGTTCCTAAATTAAGCCCTCCATCAGAAAGCTAAAGTTTAAGTGCTTCTTAATTTAAGAAGTATTCAAGTATTCATCCGTGAGACTCACATATAACGGGCGAATTGAAGTTGCTATTTACAAATAACATTTACAGATGTCCTAGCAATATCAGCCATTTTGTTTTTAAACATTGCTTGTTAAGTACATTTGGTGTTAAATGCGCACCCAAGACGTGCGTCGTTGCGTCGTATGAACGCACCTTTAGTAAACTAGGGTTTTCAAAATTTCATTTGTCCCCAGGTGGAGCTGTCTTTCGTGTCAATTATACAATTATAGTATCAAACAGAATGACAGCTTTATTTTGACATATTATAACAAGTGCTTGACACAACACAAGGCAATTGACACGAAAGATGACTCCTATAGTCAGAATAAAATACGTTGTCACGGAATTTCATACCAATTTACATTTAATATGAAGTTTTGTGCTAACTTACAGTAATTCTACTACTGTATAGAAGCCATCGAAAACCCTCATTGATGTCCGTTACAAAAAGCTGATATTGCTAAAACTAAGGCGTACCATCAGTCTAATATAGTGACTAAATTGTTTATAATAAATAAATATGTACTTTATATCAACGGATAATGCTTGCACGTTGTGCATCAACATTTATATTTTTCTATTGGCATTACAAAAATACTATCAGCATTAAGGCATTAGGCGACTTGTTCATAGTGAAGTAACATCGTGTTCCAGAAAATGACTTAAGAAATTTTTATTTTCTCTTCAGAAAGAATAAATGACTATCTTTACAAAAGGCGGACCAATTTAAAACTTATCGTCAAGGAATAAGGTCGAAAAGTGATAAGCCGGATTTGTACATTGAAAGAATCTCCACAAAGAATAAAATATTAAAAAATACTGCAACACTATGAACAGTCTTGGCTTACATTGTGGTACTCAGAGATTCAACTGACAAGTTAAAAACATTTAAGAAAACATTCAAAATCATCAATTCAATATCAGGTCCCGAACCAATGCAGAGTCTACTATTTCATTATGGTGCAATAATGATACCATTAAGTAGTTTTTTTGGGAATACTAATTTCGGTATCACAAATCCTCGACAGTGAAATCGTGGATTGCCTATTAGAAACCTAGCCCACCAGTACAACAACCAGTCGCCAAATGTACAAAATATGGTTACTTAATCGACTTGCATTCGACATTTGAAGGCGCAGTTAGAAACCTATAATGTGATTTACATGCGACATATCACTCAACGATACTTCGTACGCAATTTGCCATTTTTTTCTTTGCTGCCAATAATCATCGAATGCAAGTAGTCTATAAGTCTTAGGGACTGTTTCACCGCCTACTAATAAAGTTCTTGGCTATCCACAACTTTTTTGACAGAATCTCCATACATCTGTCAAATAAAGCTTGATAGGCTATCTGTAAACGGTGAAACAGGCCCTGAGTACTCCACAGTATCTTGTTTATCTACTTTGTGGCAGCCCTGGTTACGCAGCCGGCAGACCAAAATCAACAATATAAAGCGGAGTACACATGGACGTCCGTTAGATATGCTCCCTTCACACTGGCCTGCACCGCGCGCTCGCCAGACAAAGCGAGACCGTTAAGACTAGACTTGTTATTGTCAACTCCTCTCACTTCGTCCGAGCAACTCTTAAATTCGAGATATAAACATAATTTGTATAGTTAATGTATATACTTATATTTATTCAGTGAAATTGACTGCATTACCCTATATATTTATCTTAATTTGAATACAACGCAAGGCACAAAGTTTTATGTGTTTATCACACTCATATACAATATAGAACGTTTATTCCTCTACCTCTATTGCATTTCGAATTATGCTTCGTTTCTATTTATGCTAGGGTATATTATCTGGGAAGTTTGCGGTAGATAAATCCATTATATATTGCATACGAACGTCGAGACAGACAGCACTCGCCACATTCGCAACGTCGGCAGATCTACAACAACCTAACCCTACTTCCCGCTGCTGTACCTCGGGACGAACGGATAAAATGCTTCGCACAGCCTTCGCTCCTCAATACAAAATTGCGACAAAATCATTTTTTGTACAGACATTAAATAATTACACTCTAAGGTAAGGCATTTTATACTTAATAAATAGTTACAATTATATCGTACATAATATTACATCATATATACAGTCTCGTTACTTAAAGCCGAGTTATATACAATCTATACAATTATACACGACAGTGTATACGAACAAGGGGAAATTATACATCGGGGTGTGAGTGTGCCCTATGCCTTGTAACAGAAGCTCGCTTTCAGAATTGGCTCATCCAACATGAAGGAGCGTCGTCTCGTCAACCCTTCCAATGATTCAATAATTATAATATTATCATAAAATACGTTTATCTACAGTGTCTCTAAATTAAAATATAAATTACAATAAAAGGGTCGAATGACGGGTGCAACAAGAACGAGTTTTAAAAACGAAAGATCCTATCTATGTAAATTATAAGTTAAAGTATAACATAATATGTCATTTGATTAAATATAATTTTAATGACTCGATTGTTACATTTTAAAAGTTAACCAACCACATCGGGTAAAATGCTTCATTGCACAAATCATACTGAGCGTCGAGAAAAATTATTACACAAAATACACAAAGCAATGATGATTATTTTAAAAGTGAACCAGTATCTGCTTCGTCGTTTATTATTTACGCAAAAGTAGAATAAGTTTAAGAAAGGAATGAATTTAAAAAAAACTATTGAACGGACTAAATGAAATATACGTTTGAAATTCGAATAACTTTTTTCGTCGCTCAGTATTCCAAAATTAAAAATAGTCTGTAAACACTTGGTCCATATTCCACTACACTATCGGCAGCCGTTGCCTATTGTCACACACAGTTTCACGTCAGCTCGGGGGAGCAAGGAGCACCTCCAGCCAGCAGGGGCACGCAGTCACATCCCGCCGCGAGTACTTCGGACCCCAGCCTTTAGCGAAGGAGATGCGGACCGATCGGGGGTCGACGGGGCCCACGTGGGGCAGCGTCGTGGGCGGCGGAGGGGAGGAGGGGTCGAAGATGCACAGGCAGTGACCGGGCGCGACCCGCCACACCAGCAGCGCCTTAGCCGCCGCCGCGTCCAGCGCCGGGGAGCTCACGAATACGGGCTCCTGGCTCCTGTTGTACAACCACACGCCGTCAGACTCCAGGGAGAGGGTCACACCTAAGCCGATCTTCGCTCTGGTTTTCCGCACCTGGAATAAAATAATACTGGTTTAATACTACGTATCTTTGTGTGCTATCAGGGTCAGGTATAATATGGAGTTAGCTGATATCCTGGACTATCACATAGGAAGCACGTAGGATACGTCGGGGAAATATTTTAGTTAAACAGCTAGTCTAATATAATTATGCACCTCTTATTCCGACAATACAGCTGTGGATTGTTAGTAAAATATTAGCGGTACACGCGCAACTGTATGTATCTTAAGTTATCTTAAGGTTATCTCGGGCAGTACTCAATTGTAAATCGATTCATAGATGCAGTACAATGCTGTCCGTTCAATCCACCAGATTTATTCTAATGCTATTGGGAAACTTGGTTTTGTATTTATGATTATACTAGCTTTTTCCCGCTGTATATAAAAATACACATATTTTGAGCGCATGATTTTTTTTCCAAGGTGAAAGGTAGCCTTTATCACTCTTTATCATTTCAACTAAGTCTATACCAAAAATCAAGTCGTTTGGGTCCTTCATTAGGGCATGAAGGAAGGACAGACACATTTCCCTATTTATATATAAACGAATTATCTTCATCTATGACTACACGATTATCGACATGACTAGGAATATGACTATCGGTTTCGATAAGATTGCTAAAAATCTAACCGAAATGACACAGCCAACAATTGTGGTCAAACGATTCGCCAGTCCTCAGATATCCGGGGTTATAGTTTTGCGATACACAATCGTGATGAATCATAATCGGGATACGCGTGCTGCATCACGTACACATGTGAGCCAGATATTCACAAATATGTAATGGAGATTTAAAATATTTGAATATGACATGAATGAAGACATGAGTTAAACAAGCTGATAAAGAACAACCCTCAACTTCCATTATTTTCATAAATAGCAGTTTTTAGGACTGGAAAAAATTATTTGAAACAAAAAGGAGGATTTGAGGATTCGATCTAGCTTGATATTTTAGCAAGATGATGTAGGTAAGTTACTAGATTTGTTAAAATAATAAGGGGACAAAGGGGCAAATTTTCGAATATTGTAAATGTTACTTTCCTGTTTTATGCACGCATATCTTTAAATTGAATTTGCAGACTTATTAGTCTATATACTATTGTACTCAGTATTCGCCTAGTAATAGAACTCAGAGATGGAATTATACTTATTTTGGAGAATTCTATGTAAGCAGGTACCTAGTAAATTTTTGCATGTCGTAACTGAAACTTTCAAGTGCAATCAATTATGATTACCAAAAAAATGCAGCCTGAGTAATACCAGTAATTATTAGACAAGAACTCAAAGCAACAAGGCGCTCTACACACTTAAGTTGCGACACGCTATATGCACGGGGTCTTATCGCTGACATATCAGCGGCTAAGGTGTGTAGAGCGCCATTGAGTTTCCACCAAAATCTCTCCTCCCTTCTCTGATCAAATAAATATAACATCACTAATGCTGACCTGTTCAACTTGCGGTTCCTTTGTGTCGAGAGCGTCGAGGCACAGACCATGCCTGCCGGAGCCGCACGCCCCACCTCCCCCACCGAACACATCCACCGCCCGCACCCGCACTCCGAACTGCCTCCCCACCCGCCGCGCCAGCTCCCAGTACGCCAGCCTACACCACTCTGTCTCCCAGCTCTGACGCTCTGGAATTAGAGGAGGAGCGGTTAGAAAGGGTCGTTCAGACATTCTAAAAGAATAAATAGAGAAGTCGATGGCATATTTAGAACCTTCCAAAGGTCGCGTCACGTCAAAACCAAATCGACAGTCGAACCAAGTCACATTGAATTGACATTATCCGCCTAAATTAAGTTCGATTTTCGTTTAATGGTACCGTCTAATAAATTGATTCATAGTCAGTTGGCAGATCTAAGTCAATCGAATCTTAACTTAGCCTAAGTCTTTAATCGTCATACTGCCGGCTGGGTTTCGCAAAACACCACCAAAACTTTTCTTATAGTGCGTGGAAAACCTACTAAAAGATGCTTTCATACTTAGTTGATAATTTACTTGAATACCCTATTTTATTAGAAGTTGTAGGTCGCAAAAATTGCTCTTTTTCCCTAACCTAGGAGAATTTATGGAAACCGGCAGTACAGATTTATAAACGGAGAACACAATATTCATAACCACGACATTTTAGTTTGTTTACGCGATATTTGAGCGGGTTACATCATATAATTGTTCCAGAGTGAACGCTGACGAACTGTCACTCGAGCAATGTCGTACGCGCCAAATTTTCCTACAATTTTCCTGTTACCACACTATCTAGGCAATATTTAAAACTCAGATTTGTTTTTGCAATAGGTATTTTGTAGCTCCTTTAGCTTTGTAAAAAAAAGGGGATTTAGTGTCTTCGCACAAAAATACTTGTATCTGGATTCTAGGGTCACTTAAGTAGGTCCATATTATGAAATTTGCGTTGATGAATAGTACCTAGATGCTATCTACAAACTATTAATACGCATGGGTTGGTCACCCAAAAACTCGATGAAAAAAACCGATTCCTTGTTTGTGTAGGACACAGAACAAGCTCATCTGGAGAGATAATTTCTATCAAAAATTTTTACTCGGACGAATAAAGTTACATTAGCTGGGTCATAAAATAGGGCGTATGGTAGAGACCACGTGTCTGGTGGTATAACCTTGACTATCGATCGCAGGCCCGCCCGCCCGGCGCCAGTCCCACGACATTCTACCATTTTTCATGGGACTAGCTACCTGATGATATGCACTACCCAATTTAAAGTCTTTGAAATTAGTGCACAAAAGATCCACGGTTCCTAAAAATCCTTGACAAAGATAGGGATCTGATAAAGACGAAAACGGAAAAATTAGTGTAGCATATAATTATTCTAACTGTTTAATATAATTCGTAATGAGAGACCTCTATCATCTTGGAAACTACTAATAAATAAGTTAAACATAAAGTCCATTATGTTTGTCAGGATTTTTTGAAATAAACCAATAGGGTTTTTAACAAGATTAATGATGGTTGTAATTGGTTGGTTGTGTTGATGGCTATTCCCTTATATTATTATACAAGATCAAAACATTTCAACATCCTGTATATTTTAAGGTAAAGGAAAAGAAGATTCTAGAACAATAAAGAACATAGTTACAGCACGCAAATGTCTCTCGGCGTGGCGGTTCGATGACCAGCTGTAATTGTGGCTAATTGACGAGCACAACCTTCGCGTTTGTGACCAATGTGGCTTATGCCGACATTATATGATACTGGTAGCACATATTATGGACCTAATTAAGTCTGTAACCCTGAGTTTTCAGGTCACATTTAAGCAAGTGTCACTGTTTATATGACTCAAAACAAAAGATGTTACTTAGTAATTTAACAAATATTGTTACTGTACTGTTAACCACACTGGGATATTTTTATTACATGCTACAAGATACATTATATTCAAGAGTATACAAGATCCTAAAGTTGCGTAAATACTCGCGATCTAAAGAGAAATATGGTGATGAAGCTGATGACGATCATCTCGCAACACAATATGTTTCGGCAGGAAGAAGAGGAATAGAATAAATTATATTACCCTCCCCGTCAGTGGCGAGGGAGCCCGTCGCCAGCCGCTCATGGTCGGTTCTCCTTGCATCTTTTGTATTTTCGCCATGCTCTGCAATGGAACAGAAAATAGTTATATAATCAGTAACATTTAAAGTAATCAGCTGGGGGGCTATTACGACCATTACAAACCTGCATGGTTCCAGGCAACTCAATAAACGGCCAACAAATGCCTTGTTCTTTTTTCATGTTACAATCTCTTATTAGAATAATAACCGAATTAATACTAGTTTGGTTGTCTATGAATAGATTTTAAACATGTCGGTGACATTAGGGAACGTCAAACTTCACGTGTTTAGTGTCACGTGACTATTGACTGGCTGGAACTTGGCTGGCAATAAGAGGTCATAATAACCCCCCTGGAATATAAGTTCACAGTCAAAGTCAAATATACCAGCTTATAAAGAATATTTAAAATTCATTTAGATTAGATATAGAATTACATAATACGAGCCTCAAAAATTAAGAAACCTTGAATGGAGACAATTTAAGTTTAGGTAGTGTGAATAAAGATTATGAATTAAATGAGCAGACGATAGAAAAAACCCCGGACCAGTTCTAGTCAAGTTTGGACACCTGTGGAGACGTCCACGTGAAGACCTTGGCGTCATACCGTGAAAGCTTAATCCATAGATGTCGTCATTTATTGGCGATAAAATTCGGCGATAGAATGTTCATTCAATAAGACATATCAAATTTATAGGTATTAAACTAAAGCCTATACTTGATGGAAAAGTTTTTAGTTTATTTAAAGGCGATTAGGTAAGTAAGTATACCTAGGTTAAAGAGCTTATTATAAGATTTCTCAGACACAGTTGAAGACTTAATAAAGACTTTTTGATATTATTTTTTAAATTAAATTAGAGGGCTAACGAGAAAACTGGTCACCTGATGAAAAGCAACTTCCGCCAATTTTAAGAAGTATATTTATCATGTAGATTGTAGAATAATAATATGTTAATGAACAAATTGAAAGGAAGTTAACAAGATTGTTATTGTTGTAAGTAGAAACAAGCGGCCACGTGTAAGGACTGTTTGTGTAGGTTATAACAATAAAATAACAATGTTTTGTTACTGAACTTCAATAAATATAGTTGTTTCAGCCCACTTGTTTCTGCAACCTAGCGAATTGACCAATGAAAAACTAGGTAACACACTTCGAAAGTAATAAAACAAAGAATAAGAAAATCTTAATACATAAAGATTCCGATTAAAACTTGGAAGTCGTAAAAAGCCATAATTACTAGAAACCGACTATAATAGAAAAGAAAATGGACGACAATACTTTTCTTAATGGCGCAAAGTTGTCGTTAAGCGTTATCTAGATGTATGAGATTTTTCCTGGCGAGGGATGTGATTGAGAGGCGGCCGAGAGCGGTCACACGACGCAGCCGAATAGTTCCCAGCTCAATGACACCGGAGACCTGCATTCGACAACTATGCTCTCAGATACTTAAGCACTTCTTAGTACTTAGTCGAATAACTCGCATTGTGAACAATTTTATATGAAAGCACTCATAGAGTTAAAGCAGTTATAGAGAAGCAACCGACTGCAACTTGCATTTTAAAAATGAACAAGACTAAAAGCAAAGATTTTATTTGCAAGTCGGTGCGCGGTTACTTGTTAGTAATCTTAATTTTCACGGACTTAGAAAGTATAGCTGTTGATCCCAATAGTCTTAAACTTAATTTTAAGTTCTTGAGCTGTAGTTACTTAAATAGAAAGCCATATGTTCAAATTAAGTTTAACACATACGGTCTATATTCTACACTGTTGCGTGTATATAAATAATCACACAACGGAACACGTAAACAAACACATCCCAAGGCAAAAATAACTTTCAGATAATTTGACCGACGACCAGCATCCTGATTCCAGTTCGCAGTGGGTTTTTATTAGACTTACAGAAAAGAAGCGAGCTTCAAAAGGAATAACTGATAGAGTCATTCCATTGCACGGTTCAAATGCTTTAAGGCAAAAGTGGCGTTGCCATGCAATTGATAATGTTGCAAGTAACGCACACGTAAGTTATCAAGATATAAGACAATAAAACCATTGAGTCGTAAAAACCGTCGACACAGCTATTGATAGCTGTAAACTGATATTAGACACACCTCTCTATATAAACGTTTTGAAACCTACACGGAACATTACATCAAATAATGAACACGCACCTAAGCAAGCTAAAAACAGGCAAATTGCAGATTTTAGTGTGTAATGAACATTATAGCAATCGACTCGAACGAGCCTCACAAACCGGCTCGTCAAGTGTATAGTACACAGTAGATATGTATGTCCTCGACAAATTCCGTTTAAGAGGTAATTAAACAACCTTCTGACAGGCTCTACTTAGACGTTGAGTGCACTCAGCGATTGCACATAAAAGGGTAGCGAACACCCACCTTTCGGCCGCGGTCGGCCACTGACCAGCTATATTGGTGCGGCGCCGGCGCTACGATAACGTGACGATAAACTTAATGGATACTGTCGTTATCACCACACTCAGCCGATACCCACTAGAAGGGACCCGACTCGATCGCGGCCGGAAAGAAACGCACCCTAAAACCATCGCGCAAGGTCCACAATCCCCCATCCCACCTTTTATTGGCCGTCGCGTTTGTGACTGTGTAAATGGAATGAATGGATTCGAGGAAGCACGTGAGAAACACCGTAATGGATCCAATCGGAATGTCAATGTCAAAGATAAAAAAAAATTGAACCCATTCAGCGAACGCCGGTTATGGAAGTAATAAAAGGATTTTTAATGTCTTCAGTCTTGAGACCGGGCCGGGGACATTAACAAATTAATGTAAACCCACTAAAACAAATATATAAAAGTACGATGATAAAGTAGAATTCGAAATATCTAGACGTCTCGCAACATATCGGGGTTTATGTAATGAGTTCACTTATAAGCTTCTTACGTCCCTCGTACAAAGTAATAAACCTTTTACTAATTACCATAATTGGAATAGAGCCGGCGTCGTAGTCTGACCCGCACATAATTCTATTAAATGTATAATTAAGTAGTAAAAGACTTAATGGGACTAGTAACGGTTTTAAAACATTAACTGATCACGATATCCTAATTAAAAGAGCAATAAATCGTGCCGTCAAATTGTCTGGAAGGGGTGCGAATTTGTCTACTCGGGAAACCCTATGATGAAAGGGAAACCCGGAAAAATAAAGAGGCAAATTTCCCTCCAGCGGGAACATTGATTGCCAACGGAAATTCCTGTGACGAATTGGAGAACATTTCATTGTTTGATAACGAATATAAATTAAGTTAAATGCCACACGCAAAAGAAATTTGTTGGCAAGTTTACGTGATATTTTAATTTAAAATGAAATTTACTAGTCTACAGGGTTTTAAATTACTTAACTTGAGGGATATATACAAAAATAAAAACAAAGAACATCGGTATGTCCGACCACGGTCCAAGAACCGAGATTCCGAATTAGTTTCGATTTTGTTTAAAATGCTTCTAAAAAAACTTTGATAGTGCCCGCGTTCGTGGTTGAGAATTTAAGATCTAAGGTTTGATTTATATGACTTATGTGACAACGATAAATATGTACATGTAGATTTTTTAGTTACTATTGAATTACCATCCTTGTGGTCTCATAGTGTAGTGGCCGAGCAACTTTGTTGCGCGGAAGCGTTATAATCAAGCCGTACATGATTTCTGGTTTCTGACAAATCAAATACTTTTTACAAATTTAATGTCTAACGGTTTATTATAACAGTGAAAGTAAAAAATGAACTATATAATATTAAAAAAAACAATAGATATATAATACAAATACTATAGTAACAATTGATTGCATGCATTTAAAATTTCTAAACAACTAAATTTACTAAAAAGTCTACAATAAAAACATCTAAGACTAAACAATGAAAGTGATGAAAAGTGTTCCAAAAAGAAAGAGACAGCTAATGTTTACTGATGCATCCTCATCCTAAGGCCTAAAACTTTGCTCAGCGATATTCATCAAAGGCACGTCCAGGTACACACATCGATGAACATTAATAATGTAGTTTAAAGATGGCCGCCCCGTCGGAATGCGCTCAACTTGAGGGACCAGCTCGGTAGAGCTGCGCAAGATACGATAACGGTTCACGATAAATTCAATAACGATTTCTTTTATTAGAGAATCAAATTTATCAATAATGGAGGAACATTTTAGAATTTTCTGTCTTCCGTTATTATCTCAACTTTCTTTGGACAGTGCTTTTTCTTTATCACTGATAGTTGCTAAATATTATCGTGTTATGTTATTAAAATTTTCTTTAGTAAATAAATTAATTTTGTTTCGTAATATATTTCGTATTATGTGTTTCGGATAATAAAACGTATTTTCCTCTTCTCGAGAGATCGAATAGAATAATGTCGACGGTGTACGAGGTGCACATTCTTTTGCATATTTATCGTGTTGGCTCGTTTAAATGCATATCACCAGATACAGCAACCAGCTCCGCTATTTAATTACACGATAACGTAATAAATAGTGTGGTTATGATTTTAATATATGTGCGATAAGGGTAATATATTACAAAATATAAACAATTTTGTTGATTTAAAATCGAAATGCTACCTGTTTAGAAAATTATGAATCTGTGTTATTTATTAAAAAACAGAACTGTTTTTTACCCACAAAAACTCAGTATTAAATTATGAATACTGTATAGTCCATTAAAATCTGTTTTAATAATGAAATATTTCCATTGACACGTAGACTTCTAAACTGTTTATAATAATTAGCAATTTCAAAAAGTCGATATTTCGACCCGTTTTTATCCTATGCCCATCCCTAGCTATCCCTAATTTCCAGAAAGCACGGGCGCCGGCTCGCTGCGGTCGGATTCCGAGATACTGGCCGCTTTTTGATGCCATCTACGTTAGCTTGTACGCTGTCAATGACAGCATTGAAACGAACATTCTCCTCCAGTGTAAAATCTTGTCGTGATTTGCGTTTGTTTTAAAGCTTAGTATTTGTATACTTGTGAGTTATCTCTTGTTTTTTCAATAAGTAGAAGTCAAAACTCACCTTTAGGTTTGAGGTCATCCATTGCGAAACGACAGTATGGTGGTGGAG
This sequence comes from Cyclargus thomasi, assembly GCA_026546445.1. Lineage (NCBI taxonomy): Eukaryota > Metazoa > Arthropoda > Insecta > Lepidoptera > Lycaenidae > Cyclargus > Cyclargus thomasi. Next base: position 11,137 of record JAOTAV010091524.1, on the reverse strand, counting down.
GCGTTTCTGTAATAAAAAATGCATCTATTAATGTTTTGTAAACCCGTCTGTATTTTTTTTACTCTTGACTTTTTTTTAACCTATTTTAATCATTACTTTACTCCAAGTACCATAATCATATCTTATTGTCCCAGCTAAAAATCCTACACAATAAGTAATAGGCGTCAATTTGTCATTCACGTGTCGATTTTATTCCTCTCTATTAAAAGTCAGCACGCGCCATTGGCTGTTTAGAAATTCGGGCGCCATTAATATTTTTGAACACCGAACACATCGCGAAATTGTCATTTACGATTCGGCGCCGGCGGTGGCGGACGTGTGAAGTGTTAATATTATTCGATCAACAATAATCGAATACAAATAAACCGCGCACAATGAGAGTTAATATATACGAGCCGAGCTCTTCTGAGAACTTTTTAACGACGCGTGTGCATAAAATTTCTAAACAACACAGAGTATGCACCTGCATATTGAATCGTCTTCATCGAACATTAAAATACAAACGTTCTTTGTACAAGTTCTTAGACTTACAAAGAGTTTCATTTTTTTAATGTTTTGCACGTATGTACCTTCGATTGGTCTCATCAAAATTTATTGTCACGATAATAAACCGGCAAAATTAATTTGAAAACTCAAATGCCCAATAATACGGTGAATACATAAATAATTAAATTGAAATTGAATAAAATATTAGCAACCCTTAAAAAAACTCACTCATCCAACATAACCAACCAACGTAGAGACATTCGAATCATAAAAAGGAAAGTAAAATAAGCGAATGCTGTCCAAAACAAAAGCCACAATACCGTATCGCCTCAAATTGCCCATTAAAAGAAATTTAAGCGTCGCCTGAAATATTCCAATGAGTCACAATAAGATTCCTTTGCTCAAGTGCCACTGAAAAACGAGAAAGCAAAAGTAAATGACCCTAAACGCCTAGCGCAACATCAACAAGATATAAATAATATCATATCACTGTACATCTACCTATATATAAACGAGGGGAACGTCGAGCGAATATAAACCTTATAGTCTAAAATTTATAGCTCAAAATTAATTACTCTTTGATCAGTACATCCCGTTGTACGTAGAATGGCATGGTTGAAATTTCTTTTCAACGTGTTATGTCATAAAAGTCCTTGTTGCTAGATGTAAAAAAGACTTTGACTCGTTAATTATAAAGCTTCTAATTAAGAGCCATTAACAAACTTTAGATCGCGTATGAAGTAGTGTTTTGCACGCTAAAATGTATTATATAACATTAGTGTCAGAGTTCAAATTTCAATCGGTTGAAGTTCTATATCGTATTTCAATTATCGAATGTTTTCTTTGATGCGTTTTAGACTTTATTTCGAATGTAGAAAGGTTCAAAATAGAGGTAGAGCTGATGGAATGCAATCCAATGATACAAACAGACGCAACATAAACAAGAATGAAGTAGTAATATTCCTATTGATACTTGCTTTAATATTACAAGTAGGAACTGATTATCCAACCATAGCTTTAACCATAGTTTCGAAAACGCTAACGTTTAATTCTTACAAAAATTAGTTAAACAATAACGTTTTATGTGGTAGTATGTTAAAATTTAATCCAGTTAGAAGACAAGCCAACTGGCAACTGAAAGTAGCATTTAGCAAAATATGCATATATATCATTACAAGTTACAATGTTAATACCTCACTTTATAACAGTGAAAAGCGAAAGATTTATTAAATCATCATCATTGTTTCTTTACAAGGTTACTTGTCAAATTTTTTTTCAGTCCTTGAAAATTATTCGGCTTGTGTCCGACGCTACCTTTCTATTTTTGACTGTATGAGCTTCTGTCCTTCGGACACCACGCAACCGAACCGGTTGATCGCGGCTTTATTAATTGCTTTATCGACGGGAACTATTATAAATATATTACGACATTAGAAAACCAATTATGAGATCTAAACATAAACTAAAACTTAATGGTGGATCATATTTAAGCATTCAAAATAGGTTGAACATAGTATGTAGATAATAACCGTTACAAATTGGATACAAATATAAAATGAAGAAAAGGTGAGAAGCAAAGCAAACTAACGGAGAACAACAAATGCAAATTTCTCCCAGTTTTTTAGTCGATCCTGCATTGAGAGAAAGTAATTAGAATACAGGAATGTTTCAAAAAGGAATCTAGAATATTTTCAAACAGGAAAAAATCGATGACGTCGATGTTTTCTTCAAAATTAAAACCTAAAAGGCTAATCCTAATTGTTACTAAAATCTCTTTCGAGCTCTATATGTATGAAGAATAAATTAGTTTCAAGGACAACTGTTGGGGCAAATTAACGCTCCTCGCAGCTCCACATTATTTATGGGACGGAATACCCGAGAGCAAAACTAGATAGAGTAAAATTAGGATGAATCATTTCTAAATCCAGACTCGAGCATACACAGTACCGTTTTAGCGAATGTATCCAATCACAGAAATATGTAGAGAATGGAAGCTAATTAAAATCAGACTAATAATATGTGAATTTATAATGCAAAAGTAAAGGCATGCTATTTAACCTCAAAAAAATAATAGAGATTTCTCATTGTTATTAACGAGGTAAATGAAAAATTTTTACATGTTTAGCGTATAATTATGATGAATGCAAAAGTAACTGTTATTTGAAAGATGATGATGATAGAGAATAATCAGAATCTCAATGGACAATAGTAATCGGCGTTCCAGAGGCAACAAATAGTGTCGGAATTAAAGAAAAACGCTATACGCATCGCACGGAGCGTTGTGCACACGCGTACCCCGAAATAGCTTGCCCGAATTATACCATGGCGCCGGCGTCGGCGCCCGTCGGCCGCCGTTGCCCACGCGCAAACGAACATTTCCTCCATGTTTTCGATCAATTTTCAATAAATTTCCCATAACCTCACTACTCACTACGTATATTTGCGAAAACGCGATAATTAATGTTGTTAACTGTCGGGTGTTTGGAATAGTTGCTGAATGATACACTATTCTATGTATACATAACAATGCTCTATATTCACTATTTCGAGATACTTTTAGAAGTGAAATTTTGTACACAGATAATTAACACACAACTAAGCTTTCATCTTCTAATAAGAAGAATTTGAAATACGCTTCTTATTTTGCAATTACATTAAATTCATTCTTATTAATTCAGCACCATCGTAGATAATTATTTCTATTTGTTATATCGCCGACAGCAATATAATTAATTAATACAAGTAAATACAGTAGAATCTAGAATAGTAAACAAGCTATTAACAAAAGGACACATACTAGGAATGTTGTGAGAGACATACGTCACAGACCGGTGAGGGGGAGTGGCGTTTAGAATGCTAAGTCGATACTGTCTTGTGTTAACATTTAGTCCATCATAATGTAGGCGGAGATTGAGACCTCGGTGGACACACCTCATTCGCTAGTGAGCCACATTAATTCATCAAACGTGGACATGTATATTCAATTGCCACAGACGGAACCTTCCGCCCTATGACGACGACGGGTCACCTTGATCATACTATAATACCACACCACTATCTAAACACACATTCAACACGCAGTTTTTATTACAAAAAAGTTATGAGTCTAAATTTTAATAGCAAATGATATGAAACAGCCCTATCATCGCAGTAACTCAACTCTACTGTCTACAGTCTTATGCAAATATAGCACAACATCATATTTTGCTGCTTAATTATAATACACATTCGACCTACAATACAATAGATTCTTAGAATTGAATTTATAAATACATCGAGTACAACGTAATTAATAATTATGATAATTGCATAAGTATAACAATATGATGATATCAAAGATGGGACAGACACGTAGCTAGAAAACGGAAGAGAATGACGTTCCTAGCATACGAAACACATCAGTGTTGATTGAGAAATAGTTGGTGGACGATGCTGTGACGTCACTTGGCATAGGATCGAGAATATTTTTTTCTCATGACCTGTCACGTCGTGTTATGAGTGAAAATTCCAATCTAATAATTCAAATCCCCCGCATGTTGCCACTAAAATATTTAGGTGTAATAAAACATCATAATGTCTTTGTATCTGTGTTCTATGATACTAATAAACTGAAATGATGTATACAGATTACAGATGTCTATATCATTTTTACTGTTTTCAGAATAGTATGTTTTTTGTGCTCACTCCATATTTTCGTTAATTTTATTAAGTATATTCTTAAGTAAAGCATTCGGAACTTGTATTGAAATTTCTTTAAAGCCGAATAAACATTTCAACGGACGTTCGAGCCCTTTAAATCTCGCTTAGTTGGGTTCGTAAGCAACATTCCACGCATTGCTTTCAAGAACGGAACCGCTAATGACTGTCCTAAAGCAGCTTTGAACGACCTTTACTGGGCTGGGCGAATATTTGTGACTTTATGAATACTTGCTTGTGTTATATGCATAAGAACTTACGCGTTGACTATAAGTAATTCCTTTAAATAGTTTAAGCGTTCCGTTGTCTTGTTTAGATCAGTTTTTTAGGGTATAACTAGTATATAAATCCAAGTCCATCTTGCATATTTTTTTTGTCAATTGTCATTAAACTTTCTTCCGTATATGTTTCTTATTACTTATCTTTAAATGTGAGGTATGTTTGAGACTCATTTAGCGGTAAATACCGTGTCCAAAGCTGGTCAAAAACATACAATCACTCAATAACTGTCCAGATATTTATAGTATCTCTATCTGTTTAATTATTTATGGTCCAAAATCTTGAATCAAACTTGTTTTTGTTTACTTCGAGAATCATGTAAAATCATAATTATTGTATCTAAATATAATTATTAATGTTATTTAAAAATATATTGTTAATCTTTTTGTCTGTTCTATAGCGTTTAATTTAAATATTTAGGTAAAAATATGTTGTTAGCTTGGTAAAATCTAGGCATGTAAAATTATATACGGTTTTGTAGCTTTATCATCCTTTAAATTTACAAAACGCATCATTTCAATTAATTGCAACATCGTGAGCAAAAATTTGAAAAAAAAAAGAACATACATACGGTGAAATTGAAAAACCTCCTCCATTTTTTGGAAGCCTCTTAAAAAATGAGATGTAAATCGCTTGTTAAATTGAAATTCCATATTTGCTGGGTACATTGCCCTGGATCGATACCACATTGCACCCGATTTCTTAAGTGATTACTGGCTTCACTTCGCTTCCATTCTTTATTAATATTTTATGACTATCTAATTAATGTTCAGCACCACATTTGTTATTGATCAGAAGCAAAAACTATCTCGCCTCTTCTCAAATCTTTGTACAAGAGGAAGATTCACACAACTTCCTTCTAAATAGTATAAAGTACGATTTCGTTAAAAATAAACTACTAGATTTATTTTAAAACAGTAGAATATATTTTCCTAAAATGGTTTTGCATACCCGAACCTATTTGTAGCTGTTGAGATAAGCTCAGTTCCGAGTACATAATATTAAATGCTCCATAAATCAGTGTCAGTTACTTTTATCAGTTTCATTTGAATTAACCATAAGTACTTAATTCTTTGCTTCCTCAAAAATCCGTAAGACACAGAAAATCCCTATGTCATGGAAAAATCTCTTGGCTTTAGATAGTGTCAGGATTATGGTCCTCGCTATCATAGCTTCGGTTTAAGATTTCAGTAAATTATATTTTTATGTATTATGATAAATGGTAATAAAAATATTTATTTCAATAATGTGTTAACATGTACTCGACGAAGTATTATTTAGTATGTAGTGAGTTGATCATTTTAAGAACTTAATAATTTTTAGAAGAAAAGTGAAACCCCTACCTTTGTGAAGTCGGGTGATATACCTAAAACCTTCTACTAAGTCTGAAAAATACTATGCTAAAAACAGCATCAAAATTTGTTCAGCCAAACGCGAGATAATCGTACATACGTACATAGATACTGGTGAAACCTAAAAGTCCTAAAACCTAAATTTTTCTAGAGTCGGTAAAAAATAAAGTAATAAACTTAATTTATAACTAAGGCAAAGTCTAGTTACTAAAAAAATTAACAAAATAAGTTTATACAACGTAACGATTGTAAAAATCGTAAGAGACGATAAACAATGCACCATATATAGTAAAACTTATAAAGGAAGATTGTCCTATAAGAGGTCTGTTAGAGGCCTACAAACAAAGTTCAAGACGTCAGCCGGGCCGGTAGAGAGTAATAAAGATAATTTTACCAGTTTCGCGGAGCCGGTCCTAACACAGGTGCCGACTCAATGGGCCGCCGTGACAACCAATAGAATCTAGTAAACACACGACCATGTGAGATCATCGATAATTCTAATATCTCGAGAGCATTAGGTAATGTCATGGTAACATCTATAATTTACAGGCTTTTATGTCATTAGTTATAAGTTTAAAGCCCTTTTATTGTAATTTGTACTAATAGCTCTACAATTTAAAAAAAACCTATACTGTTTGGCCTGTGTTTCATCATTATCATCTATCACTTCTGTTTTATTATTTTATTTGTCCGTTGCTAATTGCTACCTAATCTTGTTATTGTTTATTTATTTACGACATTTTTAGTTTCATTATTGATCAATTTAATAATAATACACAGCTAATTACGATCAAACAACCAAGTTCTCTATACAAGTGTTATTTGAAAAGATCGATTGTGCACGATACGCCCGACGGACGTTACATTCACAAATTTTAACAAAGCAACCAAAAAACATGACCAGAATACAATAAAACGTAAAAAACCGATCACGAAAATCGAGTTGAGCTTACGCAGCGGCGTACCTGCGCCGGCGCACACGGCCCCTCCCCGCACCACCCGCGCCGTCCCGCACGGCGCGACATGGCGCCGGCGCCGACAAGCAATTATGGCTAAATAAATATCGGCCAAGCCGCCTCCTACAACGTACCGCTAACGGCAGATGGATTTAGCTATATCTAGACGACATCGTTAAATTGTAACGTAAAATTGCAGTGAAATTACCCGCCTTCACTTTTAGTGGGCGCCGATAACGTACACGAGTGTGTCGTCACGCGTGTCATATTAATTGGTGGATATAAGGCCTAATGTGAAGGGGTACATTTTACGGATTACCAAGATACGTTCGTTTCGAGCAATCTTTTTATTCTACGTCTGTGACGCGTAGCCGCCTGTGCACGATAAGATAAGGATCCCCCTCCTCCGCTATTCGAGGAGCGTGGAGTCGGTAAAATCATCCACAAACAGATACCGGCGGCAGGCGGGCGGCGTGACTGGCGCCGATCGGCAAACACTTCCCGACCGCGAGGACCGATGTTGATGCACGATTTCGTCTAACGTTCACTTTTCAGTCCCGACGAAATATAGCGGCTAGATCCGATTCGTTCGATCACACTAAAACAGACGAAGATGCGGCCCCTCTACTTCTAAAAACAGGTTTAATCGTTTTATAGAACGAGTCTCAGAATTGAAGCGACAGCTATTAATTTTTGTTGAAAAAATAGTTTGTTTCGCGACCAGAAAAACTCAGGCACAGATCAACGGAAGACAGGACTCAGGCTTTAATTATTGTTTTTGATATTGTAGTAGCCTCGAACATGAAAGGTCGTAATCGTTCAATTAAATGAGCGATGTAAAACATTCAATGATCGAACGATACCTCAAATGACTAAATCAATGATTCAGTGTAATTATGAATTAAAAAATTCCAAGAACGTCATTGTAAACGGCGCCCAATGGGAAGTAGACGGCGCGAAAGTTGACAAAAAACAGTGGCGACAAGTAATCGTCGAGACGGGCCGCAAAAAACCGCACAGGTGAGGTCCGTACCGAAATTATGGATATCTTTAGGCCATGACGCTATGTAAATAACATGCCTTTTGAAGAAAATTTATATTCACATCAAAATGTTGAATTTTTTGTAACTTAAATTACGAACCATGAGTTGCTGCGGACCGATTTGAACATAACGTTTCGTAATTAACGAATAATTTTGGTATTCGATAAAACGAATGTAAAAAATGCCTGGTTCGTTTTTCAGCAGAACCTTTGTATATTTTAGTAATACTCAACAGGTTAATGAAGACTTTTGCGATACGTCTATTGGTCAATGAGAAACATTACAAATTTAGTATAATAAGAGTTCTCTTAAGACAAAATTATTGCTTCAATGAGGAATTGTGTATATTTTAAAAAGCATATCATTATTTCCCTTAAGAGCAATTGTTACTGTTTAATGAGAAGACTGTCTCTTCTATCTTTTGCACCAAAAAAAATACTTTGCCTGATTTTTTTCACTACCTTCTCCGTAAAAAAAATTAATCTTCTAAGAAACATTCGTTATAAATACTTTGCTACAAAGCACTTCTCCTTGGCCCTACATCAACTCTTTGGAATATCAAGGGGACTATCGTTGAACCGTTGCATTATGAGCTATCGAATACGATATCATTAGCAATGTCATATAGAGGCTATTTTATGTTTACAAGTCGCCGATTATCAATTTTTGTCATTTTAATCGCCTAATTACTTTAAAACAACATGCGGTGACTCCTACGCGTGGACTCAATTTAGTATTCAATATTTTCATAGCTTTCTTCTTAATTAATATGCTAACTGACATTGTCAACACACCTACGTACGGCTTCTTAAGTCTTAACTACCTCGACGAAGTACGGAGGTGTGGGAGGTTGTAGGCGATAACCTGCGCTTGAGTCGATGGTATTACAAATTAGGAGAGCCGAGTAAAAAATTTTAGCTCCAATGTAATGCAATGTATGATGTGTTGAAATTAATTTGATGAATATGGTAGTAGCTTGTGGCGCTAGGAATGTATCTAGGAGCGTGACTCATACGAGCGTAACATTAGGAATGTCTAAAAACAAACAAGTATTTTAAGTGCTGTCTTCGGTTTGAACATTGGAAATATTCAAATAGAGGTGGAAAAGGTTAATGTGATTTAAGTCATAAAAATATTAGCTTTTGTTTTTAGTAAAAGTGCTTCTATCATATACTCGATAAAGAATTACGGCTGGATGTCATAAATGACAATAACGTTTAAACGATTTCAATTCAGGAAGGCTCCGAGAAACAGAGGTCATCGAGTGAGGAAACAAAACATAAAGTTTAAATATGTACAAAGGCTGACGACAGTATCGCCATTGCCTCGCGAATTAAAAAGTTAACGGACTGCGCGCGCCGGACGGCGCGGCATGGCGGCGCCAGCGTCGTGACCTTGTCTAGTTATCGCGAACGAGTGACCCTCGCAACGGCAGATTAGGTGCTTGCTTACATACTTTACCTACGCCGACGCAACGCCGGCGCCGAGTAAAAGTGATAAATTTAACGCTCGAAGTTACGCATCTAAGCAAACATACGGCGACCCACACCGACAGATAATTTTGACTGCCCGAACTTATCAGAATACGTGGAATCATTAGCGTTTTTTATATTTTGCTTTTTAACGTTTTATTTAAATGAATACTCGGCCGAACCGAGATCGTTGATGTCAGAATCTATAAATAGAACGGCGAATGTTTACAATCCGCCGAGGGATAGAAAATGTAAGTTAGTGTCGATACAAACGAAACTCGCTCCTTTCGGCCGCTTACATGAAACATGAGATATTGTAATCGACGTAACAACAGATACAGAAGCAAACAGTGGCGATAAACACTGATACACGATAAGAAATTGCACCAATACTAGTGTGCCGGCCGCCGGCCCGACCACTTGTAACGCATCTGGGACCAGTCGCCCGCTGCACACACTGTGCTCTTGCAAATTAGAGAAATCTTAATTACGGACGTCGAGATAAAGCAAACTCATGTGTCAGGTCGCGATAAGAGTTCAATACACGAGCGCTAAGTTAGATCCGCGCCGCTTGTCCCTACTTTCTAGTGGTTTTCTTAATGGAATTTCTCGGATCCATTATTCACAGCACTCGTCCGACGTCGTCCATTCACACACGAATTCTTACGCACTAGACAATCCACTAGAAATCTTCCGAGCGATAAGCACGAGTGACGTACCGGGTTCACACAGACGTCCGTAGTGGTAGGGGTTGCAACACTGCCGTTCGGTGCAATGGGGTAGGCGGCGAAGGTCGGCAGGATCCTTCAAGTCGGGAAAACGGAAGGTACGGGTGGCGGCGAGAAGCAGCGGGGGCGACCCGGGCACGCAGGTCTGGCCGACGGTCCCCTCGTCCAGGGCCCGCACCAGCTTCCGGAGCTGGTCGTCGGCCATCGCCGGCGCGCCGCCCGCCGCCAGCCGCCGCCGCAGCGCGCGTCTCCGGAACATCACATGCCGCCGTCACCGGCGACGCTCAACGCGCACGCGCCCCGCACGCGCGCACCACACGTCATCACGAGCCGCATGCGGCCACTCGACTGCCGGCTGCCTCTCGCCGCGCGGCCGCCGATGACGCGTCGGTGTAAACAGCTTGTTGAATGTGTTTACCCCGACGACTTCAATGTTTACAATACACCAAAACCGCTCTACTAACTTCACCCGAACTTTTTTACGACCGATTCTTATTTGTCTATATTCTCTTCATTTTATTAGTGATTATTTCTTTCATATGTCTACCTACTCTCTTATTTTGAATCGCTTTTTGTATATCATTGTTAATTAATCTTAATTCATTTGTTTGATCAGATTGTTAACTTTTTCTTAATCATTAGTTAATGCTGCATATGTCAGCTCTTATATTACATGTATTATTTCGTAGTTTGTATCATGAATGTGGTATTTTTTAATTAGCAAATTTCCTATTTTGCTAAATTGTGTTGTGCTGTATTCTTTGTACTTTAATCGATTTATATTTTTGATTTCTTAAGTCAATTTTAATATATCTTCTTAATATTTATAATTATTATCTACATCATTAGTCATTTAATAAAGTCACAAGTATTTTTTAATTCTTAAAATAATTAGGAAGAATCGAGCTTGGGGTAGAGATTGTGTAATACAAAGTTTGCAAGACCTGTCCATTATATTAAATTATCAATAAAACACTTTATTCTGAAGTCACAAATCATCAGACAACACGACAAAATGGTAAATTATGTGCAATGAATAATGTAGAGTTAGTACATTATAAATTTTCCCTACAACGCGGGGACGAGTTGGGGGCTGGCAACACTGCAACGGTGGGCGCGGGGTGG
>JAOTAV010091513.1:0-11439 GCA_026546445.1 Cyclargus thomasi | reverse complement strand
TCGAACCCCGGTGGAGGCGTGTACCAATGAGACATTTTCCGATCTCAAGTACATAATACGGATGCTCATTGCCGTGGCAGTACCATGCTTTGGCACGAGCGGGCCGGCTTGACCGGAGTGATACCACGGCCTTACAGAAAACTGGCGTGAAACGGCATTGTGCTATGTGTCGTTCGTTAAGTGAGTTTACCGGAGGCCCAATTTTCCTAATCCCCCTTATCCCTATTCCCATTCCCTCATAAAGGCCGGTAACGCACTTGCGACTCGTCGGATGTCACGAGTTTTCATGGGCGACGGCATTTGCTTTCCGTCAGGTAACCCGTTTGCTCGCTTGCCCCCTAAATAGCATAAAAAAAGACGGTTTTAGGACAGCCCTGCAAATTCCACCTTAAGTCCGGCCGAACATTATCCGAATTTCTAATCAGAAAAATTCGGACCACCCGCGGAACGCACTCTGTTCATATGCTTTGTTGTATACCCCGCATATTACCCGAAGTTTTTGTATGGTATTTGAAAGCTGCGCAAGGATTTTCAGATCAGAAATTTGGATAATGTGTGGCAATGCTTAAGGTGCGCACCGCTGCATCGTAATCGGAACGGACGAAGCGTCTTCATTTACGAAATACCTATTCAGAATCCACATATATGCAGGGTGTAACAAAAGTTAGTGATAAAAACTTTAAATATCGTATGTGTCCCTTATATAGAGTTTACTGTGATAGTAGCGGTAAATGTGATTTGTATGGACAAGCGCCCGAGCGACATGAGTCTGCCTATACAAATCACGAAATTTTTTTTTCGCTTTCAACGCTGCAACTTTCACAGTGACCTATATATCACGGACATATACGATCCTTAATGTTTTATCACTTACTTTTGTTACACCCTGTATAATTACATTTCACAACCACGTCAGATCTTTAAACGTTAGAATTCAAATGAAGCGTTCGGTGCGGATGTTATTGTTGTTATTAGCCGTTGGTGTCTCACTGTCGGGCGAAGGTTCTCTTTCCTTCCACACGTTTCTATCTTTAGCTATGTTTGGCCACTCCTCGTCTACTGCGTCTAGTTCGTCGCGCCACCTTCTTTTTGGTCTCCCTCCGTAACTAGACACGCCCATCTGTCCAGGTGCATGCGAGAGGCGTGCCCTGCTCAGCTCCATTTTAAACTACCCGTTTACCTTCCAACGTCCATAAGTCTCGCCTCGTCACTGCGGATGACGTTAGTAAAAATGTCGGATTCAGGCGCAGAAGTGCCGATTCAGTGCATATTGTATCATAAATATATACAAAATATATACAAACATAAATCAATACAAAGTTACAAATTAATCCGCACTATTGCGGATCGATGTACGACACTGCACTTTCATAGAACTGACGTTTGTAAAACACCATACTCACGTTGTCTTCAAGTTCAGTTCTATGGAAAATGAAAACGAATATTAGAATGCGAAGGCAAGCTAGAGGTAGCGTATAAGGCCCATCATATATTTTTAAAATATTTCCTTTAAATGTCTTGATAGTTTTTGCTTTCGATTTTTTTTTGACACTTAAATTTTTTTATGTATTTGTATTTTAGGTCGGTGATCTGATAGGAGTTGCCGGTAACCATTGGAATGGTTTCGGACGAGGAACCAACAAGAGAACGAATGTGGTATGTGTTTGATGTTTACAATTATTAATATAACAATAAAAAAAGATAAACGTTCACGTAACGTTAACACAAATTTGCTACTTGCACGCAGCTGCAAATGCATTATCAGCTTTGACGTTGCGTTTATTTTTTATTAGTGTTTTGATTTAATTTATTATATACGAGTTGCGTTACGTTGCGCGAAAATCTGTATGTTACGGGAACCGTACATTTCTCCGGTATAAAAAGTATCCCTCGTGTTGCCTAGACTTAATAGCTATTAAATAAAAAAAGAGATTTATTTGAATCCGTTCAGTAAGTCCGGAGACTAGCGCGTACAAACTGGAAAGGGTAGGTCGGAGTGATACCACGGCCTTGCAACGGCCGCAACGCACTTGCGACTCTTCGGATATCACTAGTGTCCATGGGCGACGGCAGTTGCTTTCCATCAGGTAACCCGTCTGCTCGCTTGCCCCATGAATATCATAAAAAATGCGAGTTTATATTACAATAAATTATAATAAAATGAAATAAAACGCTTTTTTTTCAGTCCATGGACCATATTAAATATTACTTTATATTTTAGCTTATAGTCTATGTTAGTCTTATATCAAAGACTTATTACTTTTTATTTATATACGACAAGTATAGTTTTTCAATCGATTGATATTAGTGGCCCATGTTGCCTGCATGATAACTTCGGCTGTTGATAATTTTCATTCTCATATTACAGAACGGCCTAATACCGTGGTACAAGACGGCTGATCATCTAGTGCTGTACCCCTTCCCGGAATACAAACAAGTTCCCATGTACGCGGACACGCGGCACGACGAGTCATGAAACTAGTGCGATGCGCACTCGACCGAAATAGAACAAATTTCAAATTTGACAGATGACAGGTATACTTCTTCTTTTGACAAACGCTCCTATAGAATTTGCCAGTGCAACACGGAAATTACAGCTTGGTAAGAAAGAGTCTGCCGCGGTGACACTTGGCACTAACTTTTTTTTTATGGCAACGAGACAGTTTTTACAAATTAAAGTACAAATTGTGTCAAAATTTCATTCAAGCGTAGCTTATAGTGGCTATACACTCTCGGCGAAAGCTCTCGGACGAGGCGAGTGCACCCATTTTCACTTTCGCACTCGTGCGATCCGGCGGGATGATCTCGTTGTCATAGAAAACGCACTCATTTTTGCCGAGCTGTAAATATTGAAATTAAATTAGAAGATTTTTTTTGCTTACCTATCTGTTAGGTTTGAAATGCGTTTCTAATTTTGTTCTGTCGAATGTTCTCTTAGCCGAATTATGTTAAGGCCTCGTGGGCCAGCTCTTATCACGAACGGCACCGAATGTTGCTGTCCCACTCTAAAATACGTGTAATGATGTTGTTAGAATAGGACGGTAACATCAAATCGAGTTCGAAGATTCGAATGTGCCGTTTGAGAAAATAGCTCTTATTTATAACGTAAGTCACAAGTTACAGTCTCAAATTTGCTCATGATAGAGTAGAGATCTAATATTTCTCAAATACACTCAGCTACGTAATTTTATTTTTAAATTATGTTGACGTTTTTATTTTACAACTTGACGAAATGAAATATTTTTTTTTATATAATATGTAATTCTAAATCTGCTATTTTCATCGATCTTATTTTTCTTATTTTGTTTATAAATGCTAATTAATATATTTAAAATAGTTAATGTATAGTTAATTTTGTAATTGATTAGACCAGTGATGATTTATCTCTGTACGAATAGAATATTTACACAGTACAGAATATTATGCTACAATGTATTTTGTCCTTTACCCGTGAATCAGTTTAAACTCTTGACAGAAAAGGACAAAATATTGTATTCGGTGGGCGTGCACAGCGCGCACGCTGGCATTAAAGCGAACACACGGTAGTCGGTGGCAATTTGTAAATTGTCACATTTTTATTGACAGGCGGCTTATTCGACACCTAAAATCACTAGTCGTCGAAAACAACTACGAATACAACGTTTTGGTCGCCGTATTTTGACACGCTTATTTCATATGTACGTTTCTTTATTGGTAACAAGAAAAAAAACCCGTGTTATACAATTTATGCATTTATTTCGATGTGTAGTTAATACGAAATGCACTATATGTGGTGGTGATACGATTGAATTTGCAATATTAGTTTGTATTCTGTACAACTTTAGGGTTACGCAATAAGAGATTTTGTTTGTCGAATGTAGTTATCGTTTTAGACTTCGCTTCTAAACTGTAACTTTATACTATCGTGCCTAGTAATTATACGCAAAATTACGCTCTTATACTAAAGTGTATTTAATATAATCTTCAAATAACAGAGTATATCGACGAAAATATTTTTTTACTCACCGATGGAAAAATTTACAGTTTTTTTTATTTCTGTTCTATGAAATTCTATGATTCGTGTATTTGTGCCATTTAAATAACGGACATTTCTTTTTTTAAAAAAGGATAACAGAGGAATAAATATGATCTGCAATCTAAGGGTCTGTTTCACCGCTTACTGTTAAAGTTTCTGTTAGGCTATCCACAATTTTTTTTACAGATTCTCCATACGAAATCTGTGAAATAAAGTAGTATCTGTCAAATAAATAGACAATCTGTAAGCGGTGAAGCCGGCCTTAATCTCTTTGGTTTTCGAAACCAAGTTATCGAACATTAGCTCCTTTGACAAGAAATTTAAAAAAACATTTGTTTTATTTGTTACTTCTGCCGAGGTCATAATGTTTGTCAAAGAAACAAAAGTTATGCAAAACTTTTTCTACAGATGTGTTTATTAGTAATTTGAAGCTAAAATTATTTTATTGACAATAGAAATAGGACTTAAAAGGAACATAATCTTATTTTTTTGGCCTAACTTTCAGCATATCACAAGCTTTTTATGAGATTATTACTGAAGATATTGTAAAATTTTTTCTGAACAAAATTATTGTAAAAGTGATATTAGCAAGAAATGCATAAGTGTCAATCAAGCCTCTTTGGTGATAAAAATATTTCCACAGCAACTAAGAAAAAAAAGTTTGTTGGCCTCTGTCTGGTACATTGGAAATTCTAGACAAAGAAAGCTCAGATGAAACAGAATTTAAACGCTGCGTTAATGTTTGTTTCACTTAAGAGGATAATGTGTAACAATAATTCTTATATTAATAATAATGTATGAGGTATGATGAAATAGTTTTGGATATCTTTCACTTGTGTGGTATAAATTCAGATCCCCGCAGGCAGCGATCCCGACTGTAATAAATCCACATAAAATGTCGCTTTTTGAATAAAGCTTTCGATATTGTTTTCTATTTTCGACATTGCTCTAGCGACGGATACCACCGCTGTATCGTATTATGTATTCGCTCAAGATCGGCGGTGTGGTTCATTAACACTCTGTCAAAAAATTTGACATTTTCATACAAAACGCGATTGTAAACGAAGTGTTGTCACTTTGTTGTTGACAATCGCGGTTTGTATAGAAACTTGACAGAGGGTTAATGATGAATGAACCATACAGCCAATCATGAGCGGAAAGACAATTGTGGCGTAGAACAAAAATTTTGTATATTTTAGAATATATTATAGGTAACATTTTAAATGTCACCTATAATATATTCTCTATCATAAAGGGACATTTTGTTTAAACATTTGTCGGTCGTGGTCGCGTGTCTCTGGTATCGAAGAGTTACTTAAATAACCAAGGGACTTCTTAGAGATGCCAAAATAATAGTCGCCTGTGAAACTGTTCAGCCCCCCTAGACAAGTGGCAAGGGATTAACGTTTACGATAATCGCTTCGTTTGTTTTGTATGGGATTGACATATTCGACTGGATCCCGTGTCTTTTCGTTCGTCTTCGTCAATCCCGTACAAAAAACGCGCCAAGCGATTATCGTAAACGATACTCGCTTGACACTTGTCACGTGGGCTGGTTATTTTTTGTGTAAATTTTGAAAAAAACTTTTTTCTGAAGTCAATATTGCTAGGTCATAATATTTTTTTTAAACATTCCATTTCCTTTCTTAAATACCTCCTGGCATATATTTTAATAACCTTTTAGGGCAAGACCCCCAACGATACATAAAACGTGACACTTCAGTGTTTCATAGAATTGACGTTTGTTGAACATCACATTCGGGCTTGTATTGCGCCCCCTAGACGTATGACGTCATGCAGCATGACATGCATGACGTCAGGGTATATATCGTTGTATGCTACGAATAAGGGCGCGATAGGGAAGTCGCGTGTAAAACAAAATTTCTTCAATGCAAATTATTTTGATAGTGGGCTAAAAGTTTACGTTTACGTACGTACGTACGTACGATTTTTTTTTTGGAAAAAGTGAACTAACTTTACAGGGAAAGGTTTTTTTCCATGGAAAAAAAAATCTAGGTTTTTTTTGCGGAAAACGTTTTACTGGTTAATAACCAGTAATAAAGAAATGACATTTTTATGGTTGAAGTCTGTGAACTTTTTAAATAAAATTTAATGACCTGGTAAAGAGATCTTTATGACAAATTTTTTATAGCTCCTCCACACTATGGATTTAATTTATGGTCGAATTTCGATCACAGGGCGACCTCTAGTCGTCAGTTGTACAGCCGCAACTGAAAGACATTAAGAAACTAAATCGCGTATTGAATTGGGAATGAGGCCGATAAACTACTTCTTCCATTTATATTCTGACGTAATTCGTGCTGCATGATCGTCTTACAAATGAAGACATACGTGGAAGAAGCGGGTAACTAACATTTTTTAAAACTGCCGGATTTTTGCGTATATGGAGGCTTTACGACCGGAAAAATTAATTGAAATTAAAATAGTGTGGATTTGATGAATAGCGACATGTTAGATAACAGATACACGATAGATACAAGCTAGATAATAAAATAGGTAAATTACTAGATTTATCAAAATTTTATGGTAAAAAATGAGTATTTACTCCAAAGTGGTAAAGTGTTAGTTATTCGCTTCTTTCACTTATGTCTTTAAATGTTATAACCCTACCGAATAACGTAGGTCCACCATGTACCCAAGTTGGCGGACATTTCTGAAGGTACACTAGAACTGTACATTTTCCCTCTAGACCGCGTTGACTGTTGTTAGAAATCTTGAATATCTCGAATGTTAAAGTTTGTTAATAATGTCTAGTGAATTTTTAATTATTGTTACGGGTATGGACTTGTAAGAATGTAAATTGTAATCAGAAACATAATACTACATGGACAAGCTACATAAAGAAATTGCAAAATTACAAGATCTATAAAAAATTTATGGGAAAAAAATTAGCATTTACAGAAATGTTGTGACATGTGAAATTGAATGTGAAAAAAACCCCGACGGAGGCGTGCACCGATGCGACATTTTCCGATCTCAAGTACGTAATACGGATGCTCATTGCCGTGGGAGAGGCACGCTTCGGCACGAATGGGCCGGCTCGACCGGAGTGATACCACGGCCTCACAGAAAACTGGCTTGAAATGGCGTTGTGTTTTTGTTTCGTTCAGTGAGTGAGTTCACCGATGGACCAACTTCCCTTATCCCCTATCCCTATTCGCATTACCTATTTCCTCAGACATGGCCCGAAACGCACTTGCGACTCTTCGGATGTCGCGAGTGTCCATGGGCGACGGTAGTTGCTTTCCACCAGGTATACCGTCTGCTCGCTTTCCCCCTAAATATCATTTTAAAAAGATTATAGATAACTGTAATCTTCATTTAAGATTATAGTTAACCATAATTTTCAATTCAAGACGTAAGTGGTTTTCGTCTTGAATTCTATTTTAAGGCGCTCCTATGCGTTGGATGTATGGCCATGATTGAGCAGTCTGCACAATGAACTGCGGTCTGCGACCTGTTTGTAGGCATATCACGTATCCAATACAATATTGTTGTCACAAACAGATGTGCCAACTATTTCCATTTCAAATTTGAAGGCACGAGTGTGAGGCAGATGTCAAAAATATTCACAATATAAGAGAGTTTACTTATTTTTCCCCTTGCCTATTTTTTTGTCTTATTTATCTTCTAGCCCACACATTTTTCTTTATTTCAAATAATTTAACCGCTAATAAAACCTCGTATTTATGCGGGAAACGGGAGTTCTTAAATTGTTGTCTATCAGCTTCGCTCGCTCATGTCTTCGTTTACTGTTAAATACAACAAAGATATAATTATTAGTGTTAATTTTTGTCATTCGTTAATTGCAAATGCAAGTTTTTTTTAGTTACCATTTATTTCAGGCACATAATATGCCCATATTATGAATACCTTAGAGACTAACATACATACATATTTATAGCTTGACCACAAGCGCTATACCTCGTCTTGGGTATGAGCGCGTCGCGTCGGGGGAGGGTTACCATGGTTACCGGTCGCTTTACTCTGTCACTTAGCCGTCAACGCTGACGACGATACCAATGTTCTTGCCCGTCCCCCGCTCCGTCTCTAGGGCGGGGTACAGAGATTGTGGTCAGGCTATTAGTACACGACCGTGAATAAATTAATTACGTACCTCGATGGTATTGTCAAATTGATATCGTTTAATATTTTTAATCAATAAAACTTTACTTGCTCACTTTCAAAACGAAGTTCATGTAATGATCTGATTGTTTATGGAATACAAGATTTTATTTACATTACACACGATAATATTTATAATAAGTTTTTACATTTCGGTCTGAAGGCCCTCCCGACTTCTACACGTTGATCCATGATTGAGGACCATGATTGCGCAACTTTAGGCACAGGTGGCGATCATAGGGTAATGTACACCGGTACGTGATTGCCCATCATGGTTCAACGTCTAGTAGCGGCTTAAATGTGGCCTTCCGATACTCGCAGCACAGTAACGACAAAAACTTTAATAAAATACAATTTTATTAATTAGGAGGTTTTATTTTCTACTGTCATTGGTCTAGCGACCCATGCCGCTACTGCTTGTAGTGGCGTAGAATGAAATCCTAGGTCATAAAATGGCATTTTATTTGGATTCGGCCAGTCGCAGTCGCGTGCCGCCAGGATCGGAGAGCCACCTTATTTTGCACGAGTGATGCGCACAAAATGGTGTGGGTGCAAGGGATTTTGTTTTAGGATAATTTTTTTTCAAAATGTTTTGTTTTTGACGTGGAAAAAACAAATTTAGAACCTTATGTGTATAGTTTTATAGCAGAGAATCGCATAATATTTCACGTACCACGCTAATAGTGCTCTCACATTGATACTTGTTGGTATTATGCATAATGTATGGACCTAAACAGTGTGTATATAGCTTTACAAATGTAATGTAAATAAAATATTATATAAATACATTTTCAAATATGTCTTTTATTTCGTTTATACCAGTGAGACTCGTGTCACTCATATATTAATAGATCTTTGAACGCTTTTCACCACGTCAGGCTTGCTCCGTGATAAGCTGAGGGACTTGCAGAAGAACATAATTATATATTTAAGACTATATGATGCCCGCGACTCCGTTGCGCAAAGATTCGTTTATCGTACATTTTCCCAAAAAAAGAACAAAAGGTATGTCCAGACTAAATTTCATTTGGGCCGGCAACGCACTTGCAGCGCTTCTGGTGTTACGAGTGTCCACGGGCGACGGCAGTTGTTATCCATCAGGTGGCTCGTCATTTCGCTTGCCCCTTATAGTATGAGAAAAATCCGTGTGTCGTCGGTGTGATTCAAAGTTGTTATCATGTCTTAAGCTAACTAATTTTAATTAATAATAAAAAGTAATTTTAGATAACCAAGTGTAATATATGATGTATAAGATAAAAAAAAGTAATTTTTAGATTCACAAGTGTAAGGCAGTGTTAACCCAATGGTTACAGAATTTGGAATACGGATCTACAGAAAACTTCACTAACACACATCACCATCACTCAACATACAAACCACACCCACAAAAACACATTTACACACACACACTCACGGACTCACACACGCATTTACTTACATAAAGGGCTACTTTTATTTTAATTTGTACATTTTATAACTACGAGTATGTTTTACTTTATTTTGTAAAGTGTTGTATTAACTACTACATATACCTTATGTTTGTTCTAATCTCTTATTATCTACTCAAAATTGTAAAATGCCATTAGTAATCAGATATTACGAAAATAACTCTGTTCCTTGGGGTAAGGACCTGGTGATCCGTAACACAGGTTTAACCTATAATGGACACCAGCTCCTTACATATCACTAGACTGTATAATTCTGATATTACGAATACTTTAATTGTGCTGTGAGGAGAAATAAAGATTATTATTATTATTAAAATGAATTTGCCACGGGCCTCGAACGGTATAGTTACGCCACTGGTGTGGAGTATATTGTGTAAAGTACAATTAAGTGGTACAATGGGATTGGGCGCTGCCGATAGGTGTTAACGGCCCACACGCACCTGCTACTCGTGTTGGGAGTACTCTATGTTCTCGATGCTGAGTAGCTATCGAGAATATTTTGAAATAAGAATAATAAGTGATCAAAAAAGTTGGAGTGGTGTCGAACCTAATACCAACACCACCACCGTATTCTGTCTGACTGCAAATAGGTATCCATGTTGACGACATTAACCATTTAAGGGATGACTTTTGACTGTCACTCATTTCAAGTGTTTAGTTGAAGACTCTTAAATGGAATGCTGAATCGTATAAGAATCGATGGAATTGAAAAATATCAAATAATACGTTTTCTTAAAAAATATTCTTATGTTATTAGAGACTTCTTTTATAATATAGTGATTTCGTTCTACCTAGGCGGTGTCGGTCACTATCTCTGTCAAAATTTTTCTCATTTCCTCTGTCAACCACAATTGCAACCACAAAGTGACGTTAACAGAATTAATTGGCTTGAAAAATTAATTCTTTTGAGATAAATAATCGCTATAGTGTTAAAGCTCATAATTTATTACATACCAATTGACGAATCTTATGTCTGGTTTACACGTATTAAGTAGATAAGTAGTTAACTAAATTTTAACTTAATTTTAAGTCATTTAACTTGCAACTTGCTACAAAATTTTGTGTTTATGTGCAATTATTAACTTAAAATTAAGTTAAAATTTAGTTGCCTACTTATCTACTTAATACGTGTAAACCAGACATTACAGAAAAGTTGACGATAAGTGGTAAACAATCTCACAATTTCTCAAATGTGAACGCAGTACATACGGGGACTCTCTCATCCTTGACTCTCATAACCCGTTGGGACAGATTACACTACTGGCGAGATATCAGACGCAGCACAGACGCATGGATCATCTCACTTGTCGAACAATCGGGGGGTCAGCCGGTTTTGTCCTCACCAGACTTGGAAATAACATGTTTCCAACGCGGGTGATTCGATTCAACTGCATTACATGCCACCCATAGTAGTGGTTGAATAGCGCCTACCATTACGCACCTGCGACCGTGTTAACGGGCGTCTTGTTTGCATAACTGCACCGCGTTGCAATATTTTCAATGCAGGTACATTGAAAGCTTTATAGTGGTTCCGCAGTAAAAGAGATTGGGTTTCAGCCGAACGGCATGAATGTGCTTAAAAGTCGGGTAGTTGACAATTTTTCAGGAGTAAATTACCTACATATTATTTAATTGTGCTAGCTGTGGTCGGTGGCTGGTAAAAAAAAAACCTTAAAATTCTAAATCTTTACTGAATACAACGGAATAAGTGCACGTTTTTTTTATGTTATTTATTTTTTAATTAGCTATAAGATTTTGTGTTTTAATATTTACTATATATTTTCTAATATCTCTATGGCTCTTACTGAAAACCAGCGTTGTAAACTGTGT
>JAOTAV010091502.1:0-11440 GCA_026546445.1 Cyclargus thomasi | reverse complement strand
TTGCAGATTCATTAGTAAATTCTTCGAACAACTCGTCGGCAGATTGTTTGAAAAATTCACTAACAGAATCGTCAATGCTGTTTACCATGGATAACATATTTGCTCCATTGTCTGTCGTAACAGTTAAAATTTGTTTCAGATCTAATCCAAAACGGCTTAAAGCGGTAGCAATATTGTCTTTGAAATAATCTCCAGTGTTCCTATTATGTAATTCAATTACACTTAAGTTACGTAGAACAATTTTTCCATCTGCAATAATATAATTCTTACATTAAAGGTTGTTATTAATAGCTAGATGATATAATTATTTATTAATTTTTGTTCAATTAAAAAATATACTTGTAATACTTATATCAATAAAAAAATTGAATATTTAATCACAAAAATCTTCGTAATTTGACTGACGCTACGTCTACTTTAAGTGCTAAAAAAGATTTTTTTAATTCCTTAGAAATTTTATATCGCACTTCATATCCATTTGACTGATGCATGATTTGACATTTTTTACATTAATAGCCCGTTGCTCCTTTTTGTTTATTGTAGGTATCATATTTAATAAATCTTTAAAAGCTTCGTCTTCTTCGATACTAAAGGCCGGCATGTATAGTGACTAGTTTTGCACGGCATTCCATAACTGAGCTGGCATTTCGGAATAGTCTATCTGGCATATTTTTGTCGGTCTCAGAATTCAATTGGTCGATTTCGTTATATTTTTGCTTGTGTTTTGCAAAAAAAAAAAAATACGTACTAAATTACCACCATGATTGCCCTGAAAACAAATAACATTTTATGACATAATTATTGTTTTCCTATTTTTGTGCAAACTTTAACTCATGATTAAGTTAGCTGGTACCGACTTCAAAATAATGAAGATTGTGTACAGAAATAGTTGAGGTTTAGCTGAATTATGAAAAAGGCATTATTAAACAAATATATTAATTGCTTTTTAGTTTATATAAGTTTATTATATTTTGTTTTTTACTTGTTGTTTACAATTTTGGAAATCAAAAGGCGCTAGCTAGATCGAGTAGGTGACATGCGTAAGTAGTACGAGTATTGTAGTTGTGCTGTGTTTTGGTTCAGTGAGTGAGTTTACCGGTGGCCCAACTTACCCAATCCCCCTATCCCTATTCCGTCACAAAGGCCGGCAACGCACTTGTGACTCTTCGGATATCGGGAGTGTCCATGGGCGACGGCAGTTGCTTACCATCAGGTAACCCGTCTGCTCGTTTGCTTCCTGAATATCATTATTTCAAATTTTATTTAAATTGACTGTGAAGGTACAGTCAATGGCCCTAAAATGGTCGCAAGCGATATTGCAAAAATTACTCTCCAATTTATTTCTTACATTTTGAAAAAAAAAACGAATATTTTTTTATAAAACAGTACTCCTAAATCAAATTTAAATTGATTTTAAGTAACTATTAAATTTTGTAACAGAATGTACTAAAGTGAAATGCAGAGCAATTCCTTTGCAAAATTGCTATTGTGACTTTTTTAGGCTCATTGGTTAAATTCAATATTGCGGACCCTCAATGCTATGTCAATATTCGGTTATTTTTTTTTTAACTAGAGATACAATACACGTATTTGACACCTTCTATATATTTTGTGTAAAATATTACAAACATATACAAGATACGCACGAAAAACACTATCCTTCCTTGGCAGTCGGGAATAAATAGGAGAGCATAGGTTTAAACGCTTTATTCTGTAAATAATAAATTAAATTTGCGTAAATAAGCTCTAAAATACAAATACTTTCGAAAATGAATCGTTGTTATATTATAATACTGTCTTTTAAACGATATGTTTTGTTTGCTTATTTTACATAAATTAACGTTAAATGTTAAATTTAAACATAGTTTTCTTAACAACAACAGCCAGTTCTAGCCGAATTAAAAAAAATTAGGAATCGGATATTGTTGAAAAATGTTTTTTTAGAAACTTTGTTCCGAGTTTTTCTTAAAATAAAATTTTACTTTAATAAGATATACGAAGGTGGTAAGTGGTAACATAATCAGGCAATTTTATTTTCATACAAGTGATTTAAAAAAAAATAGATTTTTCAACATACTCTCTGGTTAAATCGCCGTTGGTTGGCGAAAACTTCATATGAAACGTTTTAAAAATTTGTATGAAATTCCATGCCGAATTATTTTGATCTGACAATAATAGAAATATGTTTACTCAAAAATAATATAACATTATCGTTTGGCTTGAGTTCACCCATAGAAACCAAAACATAATATATTTTTCATTAGAAAAAATAAAGTTTAAGTTCTCTTCCTAGAGAACCCTTCATTATACAAGTTGCAAAAAAAGTAAGCGATAACACTTTAGGCAGTTTATATAAACTGTCACACTCGAAGCCCTGGATTTTTTTCGCGATTTATAGATACCCTAAAATATTGTCACATAGATTTTGCACCCGGCAGAGTTCACTGTGATAATATGGTATTTTTATGGGTAAATACCCCAAACTCATGATGTTGTACTTTCCCATGATATTTCACGGGAAAGCACCTTATTGATTTTCAATTCAATATACATTGACATAGGTTTCTGCAACATGTGCTATTAAAATTATTTGCTTTAATTATAGGTTTTCAAAATTTCAGGTTATAAAAATTTGCTCATAAAATAAAACAACATAATATAAAATTAGCAAACTTAAGACGTAGCGGTAATTTGAAACTAACATACGTAGCTCTATAAATCAATCACAACATTAATTTCAGTAAGGAATAATTTGGCAGATCACTTTGGAGTACATATTACAAAATTAAAATATGTCAAATTTTTCAAGAGTTTTGCCAGACCAGCAGCTCCCCTAGACAGGTGGCAAGCGATTAACGTTTACGATAATCGCTTCGCTTGTTTTGTATGGGATTGACATATTCGAATTCGACTAGATCACGTGACTTTTCGTTCGTCTATGTCGATCCCATACAAAAACACGCCAAGCGATTTTCGTGAAGGATACTCGCTTGACACTCTTCTAGGGGGTAGGCCTAGACAAGTGGGAAACGCTTCGAAGCGATTCTAGTTTGCGCTACGCTTACTTACTCGTTTACGATAATCGCTTGCCACTTGTCCAAGGGGCCTGGTTGGTTACAAATTGCGTTACAAACTTAAGAAATAATTATAAATAGAATCTGAGAATTCACAAAATTATCACAATTATTTGAATTAACATAATAGTTGTCGTCAACATATAATAACATACTTTGAAAAACATAATATCAATTGCTCGTTTTAAAGCTACATAAAACAACCACAAAAAATTGTAATTTTCAATAAAATATTTTTCTCAACTAATATTTAAATTAAACGATAAAAAATATACAGGTATTGTCATTTTTAACATTTCTAAGAACAATATTATAATAAGCTGGAAGCTGAATTAACTGTCTCTTATGTGTATATCTCTTATGTTAGTAATAAAGCTTGAACGCGCCTCACTGACGTCCGCATGCATCCTCGGAAATCCCGAGATGCAAAAGATTATTAGTTTTAAGTTATAAAATAATTCAATAAATTTCTGAGGCCAGCGGCATCCCTAAGAATACAATGAAACGGGTTTGATTGTAAAAATAATTGCCGTGGGAGAGACATGCTTCAGCAAGAACGGGCCGGCTCGACCGGAGTGATACCACGGCCTCACAGAAATCTGGCGTAGAACGGCGTCGTGCTGTGTTTCGTTCAGTGAGTGAGTTTACCGGTGGCCCTAATTCCCTAATCCCTATTCCCACTCCCTCATAGAGGCCGGCAACGCACTTGCGACGCTTTGGATGTCGCGAGTGTCCATGGGCGACGGCAGTTGCTTTCCATCAGGTAACTCATCTGCTCGCTTGCCCCCTAAATATCATAAAAAAATGAGACGCATATAGATTATGAGATTGAAATTATAAAATAAATCAATAAATTTTCCTGATGCCAGGGATGCACAAGGGCAGTTTTTCAAGCTAGTAGTAGTTAAGGAATTCACTTTGATTACTAGCTTAGAAATGAAAACAAAAACGAGATATTTTTGTCTAAGTGAAGCCAACAAAATTCAAGGAATAAAAGCTTGACAGCCCTATGACACAAGGATAGCTAATCCTTGCTTGAAAAAAAAAATTTAAAAAAAAATCCACAGCCGAACATATAACCTCCTCGTTTTTGGAAGTCGGTTAAAAACTGGCCTTGTGCATCCCTGGCATCAGGGAAATTTGATTTATTTTATAATTTCAATCTCATAATCTATATGCATCTCATTTTTAACAATCATACCCGTTTCATTGTATTCTTATAGAATTTGAAATCTTACGGTGACATATTATACACATTTATATGTATAAAATAACGACTCCTGACTGATTCATATTCGCCGAGCAAAAACTGTTAAAGCTACAGCCATGATATTTGGTGAGTACGATTGTTTTATTGGGTAGACACCCGCGAAGAATGGAATTTTAAAAATTCTACCCCTAAGGGGGTGAAATAAGGGTTGAAAGTTTGTATGAAAGTTCGTCATTTGTTCAGTTAAAGACATGAAATTTCATTTCTGAACAAATTATTCAAAATAAATAAATAAATACATGTTTAAGCATTTTTGAAATTCTACCCTTAAGAGGGTGAAAAGGGGATTGAAGTTTCTAAAAATTTTTCTACGCAAGTGCGTCATTTCTTAAGTTAGAGGCCTAAAACATTGTTTCTGAGCTGCTGATTCAAAAAAATGAATACGTATTTAAGTGTTTAATGAAATTTTACTTCCAGAGAGTGAAAGAGGGGTTGAAAATTACTATGAAAATTAATGCGAATCAAGGCGCGGGAAAAAGCTAGTCTATGTATATATTTCAATTAGTAACAAGGTAGATTGATATGTAAAACATACACTTGAACAGAATATTTTAACATATTTGCATACTATATTGTTATTCTTCTAAGAAGTTACACATTCAAAGCACAACATTATATACAGCTTAGCATATAATTTAAAGCTTATGTAATAAGATTAGTTTTATTATTTAAATAACAACAAAAATATGCTTTTGAGTACTATGTGTTGTTAATTAAAATTTTAGATTTCACTTCATAATATAAAATTACAATATATTAAAGTCGTAAGCTATACAAGTTTACACATTAACAAACAGCAAAAAAAAATAATCGAAGGCACGTCAAGCATTGCTTTTAACCCTACGCGAATAATTCCTATACCGTTTCAATTAATTTTGATCGAAATTGAGCTGAGTCAATTATTCAGCCGCCGTTACGAAAAAGCTAGAGCGTCCGCGGTCTAGTGTGTAAGACCTCTGGTTCGCACTCCAGAAGATGCTGGTTCAAAACGGGTTGGAGGCGTGTACCAAGTTGTACAGGGTACGGATGAATGATATGATGATAATACGGATGTTCATTGCCGTGGGAGAGACATGCTTCAGCACGAATGGGACGTCTCGATCGGAGTGATACCACGGTCTCACAGAAAAATGGTGTGAAACAATATTAAGACCTACCATAATAATTACCCTTTATTTTAGGATGCAATAATTTGTTAACGTTATATCAAAATGAATCGAAACGGAAAATAATGGTGCAAAAAAGACACAACAGATATTTTGTGCCGAAGTAATATTGTACAATCAGGGAAGCGGAAAGAGAGCCAGATTGCAGATCTAAATAAATCGGTCACGTTATGCCAAACGCAACCGACAGATCACGACTTGTATGTAAATGACTTATCCCGACCAAATGACGTAGGTCCGTCAACTGGCTGTCCTTCAATTACCCCCATTATACATATTTCATATAGTACCATATCTGCAACTCTGATCTTCCATAAATAAGTCACAATGTCATAAAAATTCTGCTGCCAAAATACATGTAAGAAGTTCATATATCGCAATATCTGTGATGCGATTTTTTACACCATAAACGTTTTCGAACGATATACACGAGAAGATTGTATGCGTGCAGCGCGTCATTCTTGATCACCAAAGCTCTTCTGAACGGTTTCCAATTCGTCAGTGGACAATTTTCACTATTATCATTAATTTTATTATAACGAGTATCGGGTAGCGTAAAATATAACTTAGCAGAATACCAAAAACCGTACTCCATAGACGAATACTTGAGGTAGATACAGTATTTAGACCGATACCATCGAATGATACGATAACGATTCCCCAGGAAGTGAGAGGGTCTAGAGATGCGCCAACTTGGAAGAAAACTCGCGGAAGGAAGGATCATTGTCGCTTTTACTTAAAGTTTGATCGATGGGATCGTTAGGTCGATAAATCTGAAAGTCTTCATGGGCCTTCGCTGCTTTAAACATGGACCCGCCACGAGTGGCCGCACTGACGATCTGCCGTCGCTCTTAAAGTCTTCGCGTTTTGATGTGAACCATCTCCGAGGAAGACTGTTGTATACAAAATTTGGAAGAAAATATTTTAATAATAAAGGGTTGTTAGTCATTTCTTAGGTGATACACTTCAAATTTTAACAAGACTGAGATTTTACAAATGTCAGTATTGTGAAACGCGGATCGCTTAAAAGCATACACACGACTTACGAAGGGTCCATCCATGAAGTACTTCACACAAATTTCACATTTCTGTGCTTCCCTCCCAATTTAAGTCTAAAAATTAAAAACACCACAATTTTAAAGTTTCGAGATTGACTCCCTTAATCACAAAATTATATAAACCGTGTTTAACTAATCGAGATTCGCAGTCCTTTTCTGGAATATTGAAATGGGGCAGCGATTAGGTTTACGGGAGTAAATTTATTATTTGATATTACAAAACTTACTCCCGTCTCCCACTACTTGTCATACATCGTTAACTTTATCCCCCCTTTAAGTGTGACGTACTTTATGGATGGTCCCTAAGTATCATGTCTTTGCTCAAAAATAACGACATAGTGCTCGAGTTATCTTCTGATAAGGTACTCTTAAACCAATACACACTTCGAAATCAACATGGCCGTAAGACTTGTAGGTAAAGGAAAGTAGCCCTTTCTAAAGCACCACGAATTCTTGTGTACACGAATTACCCGCAGACATAAATAACTGCATTTTCGCTAGTAAAGTATTAAGAATCGTCCTGCATCGAGCTATCAAAGATTTTCAAGTTAAGAATTCAGTCGCAAGAGCTAAAATAGTCAGAGTGCAGCCAGGAAGTTTGGCAGTGAATTGTATGGTTCTCTACCTGTACAGTTGTCAGCAAGTGAAGCCAGTGAGACACAAGAGCAAAGTTAGGACAGTTATCTAGAAATAGGCAGTGCTAACTTCTAGATAACTATCTAGATATCACTGCTAATTTCTAGATAACTGTGAGAGACGTAAGTGATTCTAGAGAAAGTGAGGGAAGTTTATATGAACCGAGTGAATGTTTGATATAATAATGAAATAATTCCAAGACAGCAAACTTCTAGTGCTATTATGGCAACTAATACTAAAACTCTGAAAAGACTAAAGCACACTGATAGAAAATATAATTATATGAGAGATTTAATAAATGTAACATATGTGTCCACTAATGAACAAGTGGCTTACATGTACACTAAGCTGTTAAAAAGAGAGTTGTTATAAAAAAAATATTAGGAAGTGTGGTGTTATGTAATTTAAATTGCATTTTTTTTCCTGTGTAGCTATTTCTTTTAGGCCATTAATATAAGTTCTTATTATATACAGATATATTTTCTTAATTTCTTTTATAACATTGAGCCCCACCTCAAACTGTTGTTGAACATAAATTGTTTCTGTGACACAACAAAGTGAAATACAATTCACTGTACGAAATCTAAATCCAAGATGATGATGATCTAAAAACTATGTGTAAAGCAAAATTATGTGTATTGTGTTTGTAACTTAAAAAAATACTAGTTAAAAGATGTTTATTTTTTTTAAATTTTTAAATGACGCTTTCATTAAAAATTACTTATTCTAGAAACGTGATTTCGGATATGCTGCCCTGAAATGATTTAAGCTATAGTATATATACCGCCGAACTTCTAAATCTTTAATAGCGCGACGCAGGACTATGGCGGTTATTGTGGGAACCGCCATATTAGGATAAGAATTCTTACGTCCATTATATAAAATAATTATATTAGGCCAGAAAAATTGTACTTTCGAAGAGATATAATTATGTTGTAGACGGACCTAAGTCATTTGGTCAGATTTAACGATTACAATGTCAGTCTGCTAGAATATACCAGATAGAATGGCATTAAAATACGTTGATCTGCCACGTCGACCCATCTATCAAATTCTCTGATAGTACTTATTATTAAAAAAAATTATGGTGAATTTTCATCGTCCACTTCTTTGATGACGAAATCCGATTCCCAGCGTTTCCTTTCAGCCAGCAGCTGGTGCAGTTTCTAAAACAATAAAAAATAATCAATTATGCAATTTCCATTTTGTTGTCCACTAAACCAAAAATTCGCAATTTTTTTTAAATAGAGTTTAAAAAATTACCGAATATACAAGACCGTGATAAAGGTAATTAATCATATCAAATTAATAAGACAAGTAAAATTTATTGTTGTTTTTTTTTTATAAATTTCATAAAACATCCTAATACATTGACCCGACAGAAAATTATACTTTTTGCTAGTTTTACTATGGTAGTTTACGTTTTCATGCTATTGGCCATCACAATGTATCCAAGCTATAAAAAAAGCAATATCTAGACCACAACTGCTAAACTTCATTACGTATTTTTGTGCGCAAGCCTTCACTGTGAAATTTGTTGTTTAACTGTCATATGTCATAGAAATGTTATCTGTACTTTATTGTAATTATTGTGGGCAATAGAGTGTTGTTGTTGTAAAATAGAAAGTTTTGAGATCAGAATCATGTATTTATCACTAACTAGTTGGTTATTTACAAAATATTTTTTATAAAATAATTAATCACTCACACTCCAATTTTACTGTTTTAATATATGTATAGATAGACTTCGCCCTATGGTCGAAATTCGATCATAAAAAATATAATCTATTCTTCATTCAATCGCAGAAGTCTTTTTTGGATAAAGGTTTCGTTACCAGACCATTATTTTTTCATATAAAAAATCAGACCTTAACCATAAACAAAAGAGTATTTTGTGTATGATTATCGTGTCATGTTTGACATGATTATAGTTTACGTGTTGTAGTGTGCGTAGCGTTTTTTTTATTAAAAATATGCAAGGTTAAAACGTCATTTAAAATAACATTGGTATTCCTCTATATCAACTAAAAACGGGAGAAATTTCATGCTTTTACATCTACGCGTCTTTCATTAAAAGGGGTACAAATTTTTTCGTCCGCGTATTAGTATAAGATAATTGATATCACATGTGACGTTATTACCCTTATAAATTAAATTGAATTACCCTTATAAGTTAAGTAAGAAACAATAAAGTTTTATTTAAAGACATTACGCCCTAATAAATCAGCTGGACTAGACTATTTACTCTGAAAAATTTTAATTGGATGTTATGAGACTATTATAGCAATAACGATTTTTTACTTTTCAGAAAGTCACTTAACTTATGTGAAGTGTCTAAAGTATGGAAGTCGGCCTTTATAACACCCATAGACAAAAAATGTGATATTTCACAGATAAGCAATTATACACCTACCTCTAAATCATGCGTGATTTCCAAAATATTTGAACTCCTTTCTTACAATCAAGTTTACAATTCCTTAAAAACTTCTTTTAGTGATTCACAACATGGTTTCTTAACAGGTTGGTCTACACATTCCAAACCTATTCTTCTAAATGATTATTTGAGTAATGAAATGGGCAGTAATAAGTATAAAACAATGATCGTATAAAAAGGATTTTGAAAGAAGTTTAACCATGTAAGCTACATACATAAAGCACATTGCAATCACGTCGACACTTAAAACGTTAGAATATGAATGAAGCGTTCACTGCGGACGACGCTGTCGTGAAAAATTTTAGCGTCACACGCGAAAATGCCGATCCGGTGCACGCATTTCCATAGATATCAATACAAAGCAACAAATATAGGATACGAAACATTGCATTAATTAGTTTGTAATTCACAATTCTAATATAAATGCTTATATTGCTATCTAGTATTGACTATAAAGTACAAACTTAAAATAAAAGTATTAAAACTATAAAAAGAAAACCTTTTCTAAATCGTCCCCATCAGGCAGAGTACCGAGCAAACTAATAGCAACAAAATGATCCACTCCATACGCTCCGATTCCGGCGCAGTTAACTACTTAAGGGTCAAAGTAAAACTTACCTCCGGCTTGTCGAGCACAATAATCCGGTTCTCCACTTTAGGGGCCAGCTCGCAAGCACTCTGCTCGAGGTCGTCTAGGGAGGCGCGTCGAGTCAACCTTTAACATAGTCACAGAGTCTAGGATTGAGTAATAAAGACAAAAAATCTAGTCTAAGCTTACACAGTGTCATTGACTTGAACTTAAAGTGGTGTAGAGTCGAAGTGTTGAAGAGTGTTGTAACGCTTCAATATTTCTACAATCCCTATTTTTACCCCTTAATTTTCAAGTCGCGCGCAACCCTTGCTTTAATTTATTAAGAAGTATTTTTGTACTACCCCTATTTCACCCCCTTACGGGTAGAATTTTTTAAATTCTTTTCTTACCGGGTGTCCGGGTAGGTAATATAAAGCTGAAGAGTTTGTTTGCAGGCGCTAATTTCAGAAACTTCTTGCCAGAATTAAAAATTATTTTTGTGTTAGTAAGTCAATTCATTGAGAATGGCTGTAGGCTATAAAGATCACAATATGATCAATAGAGCCGAGGTGTAATCAAAAAATGCTTGGTCGCTTAATTTGCACTAATGGATGAAAATAAATAATGTGTTTGAGCAACGTCTAGCGCCAACCATTTCTGGCATATTAAGGTTCATAGTGTGTTAACGTCATCTCACCTGTGGTGGGGCGGGTCGTGCGTTATAGCCGTGTTCGCGCGTCGCAGCGGCGGCGGACCGTCCAGTTCCCCGAAGTCCAACGACTTGACCAGACTGTGTCTAAAGCAGAAAAATTTCTTTACGATTTCAATCAAAAACAGTTTGCGATCCAGCTTATTTAGTAAACAGGAGACATCTAATTACCTCGAGAGATAGCTACGAGCTCCATTGATTCCCAATAGGGAATATAATATGCATGATTTTTTATTATTTAATTAAATAAATCTTACGTTATTGAAAAATGATGTAGCCCAATCAGTTTTTTCATAAAATTGAAAACAACAAAGTTACAAGCCTTTAAAGTAGTCACTTAGAAAGAGAGATCCGATAGTATGACGTCAAATTCCATAATCTGCATACAAAGTTCATACTAAGTTACGTTTTGAGAGAAAGAGACGGGTAGAAAACTTATATCGCTAATATCTTAGTTATTTATCAACAGAATTCAGAGATTTTCTGTCATTCTGTATATCTTTTAACCCACTATCGTAATAA
>JAOTAV010091491.1:0-11440 GCA_026546445.1 Cyclargus thomasi | reverse complement strand
ATCAACAGAATTCAGAGATTTTTTGTCATTCTGTATATCTTTTAACCCACTATCGTAATAATTTGCATTCAATAAATCTTGTTTTACATGCATATTCCCTATTGTAATTTTTTCAACTGAAAAAGTATATGTCCTTCCCCGGGACTAAAAATATCTCCA
The DNA here is from genome assembly GCA_026546445.1 of Cyclargus thomasi. NCBI lineage: Eukaryota > Metazoa > Arthropoda > Insecta > Lepidoptera > Lycaenidae > Cyclargus > Cyclargus thomasi. The sequence continues at coordinate 11,281 of JAOTAV010091491.1, read as the reverse complement.
TACTAAATTTCAGCAAAATCGGTTCAGTGGTTTGGACATCATGAGATAACAGACATACAGACGGACAGACACACTCTAGCATTTTAATATTAGTACAGAAGTATGGATCGATCGACGAGCAGACCATTGTGCTAAATATAAACGATCACACTATTAAGGCTCCTCTTCATACGACGACACGCAAGCACGATCGTAAAGATGGCATACTCGCCTGGCTCGTCGATCATCGTCTATGAACGCCTTTGATCAACTCGGTAACAAAGTACTACGAACGGTTGTGTGGATGCTTTTACAATGGTCATTGCCTGCATTGTAGTCTGCATTCGCTCGATTGGCGGTAATGTCTAGTTTACTTTGAGGAGATAAATATGATGTTGGATTATTTGATAATTTACCAACAAACCCTTCGCCCGACGCTGCAAAACAATTATTCATGGCTGTAAATCATTACTATGAGTAGATAATATTATTGTTTGTCTTAAGCTTTAAATATTTTATTACTTATTTATTACCGATGTGTAATTCTATAAATTTCATTTAAATAAAATCGATTAAAAAAAGTAGATAAATAAGTAACTAGATTTTAAGTTAATAATTGCATATTAACACAAAATTTAGTAGCAAGTTGGAAGTTAAATAACTTAAAGTCAAGTTAAATTTTAGTTAACTACTTAATACGTGTAAACCAGACATAAGGTTTATTAACCGTCCGTCAAAAAATTTGTCATTTCCATACAAAACGTGTTTGTCAACAAAGTGTTGTGTTGTCACTTTGTTGTTGACAATCGCGGTTTGTATAGAAATTTGACAGAGGGTTTACAAACCATACCGCCAATATTAAGCAAATGCCTAATAGTTTGTAGTTAAAAAAGGGTATCTTCCTTCACCAGTTTTTTGTCTTATCTGGCTTACAATATAATTACAGAGAATATAACATTAAACTGTACACTCTGGAAAATTAAATATTCTAAGGATTTCCCGCGTTTCCCATTATAATAAGACCCTTTTCGTATGTAAATCGCTTCCATTAGTGACTTCGGATTTTATACGACTCAAATTTTTACGAAACTACGACTTTTTTTTAACGTGGAGAGATGCTGTGACGCATTCCGCAGGGGATGGGGCTCCCGCTGCGGATATGTGGGACTCACTACTGGCAGCCCTACACACTAAAACCCTACCAAGTTACTCGACACGCTGGACAGAGTACCACCGGCAACTGCGACATGGCGTCCTCAAGCTTAAAAGCCGTTAACCAACATCTGGTCGATTTTGATATTTTGAAGCTATCATGATCAGAAGAAAAAAACCTATCGACGTGTATTAATAATAATAATTAAAACACTCAACATACATCCACTCACATACATAACATTACAAAAAGCTGTCATCTTAAATACATGCCGAATAGCTAGAAATTTTTCATCCGTTACATGATTTCTTCATTACATGTAGTTGCTTGGCCACAAGCCCGCAGCTGCAGTAGCTACCCCTCAAGGGAGAGAAAAAAAAAAGAAATACTTAAAAACAAATAATAATAATAATAAAACATTTATTTGACATACTTCACACCACACCACAAGTACACGAATACAATATACAAAAGAAAGAACAATTACCAAAATTGTTGTAGCTTTTATAGACATCGAGTTATCAAAATTAATATTGTCGCTATACACATACAATTCCATAACATTTTTGTTCATCACTCAAAAAGTACTTTTTGTACATAGCGGCATTTTAGATTGAGGACGTCAGCGGGACTTAACATAACAAACTACGCCTGAAGTTTAAAATCTTATGAATGACGACAGCTCGTGAATCTATTTAGATATAAAGGTCTTTACAGCAGTTGTTAATATTTACATTATCAGGTACAGATGATTACCCGAATAAAACTATCGTAATACTTTTTCCAGTGGCTTTACCTTGAGTTTGAAGCAATAGTATTTTTTGATACTCGATAGCGTCTACGTAAATTTTTAGTATGGCAAAATTTTACAGCGCCTCTACCGGTCACCTGCGAAACTAAAATTTTCATACTAAAAATTTACGTAGGCTTTATCGAGTTTCGAGAAATATATATAAAGACCTATACAGTTAGAGGCCCGTGGCAAATTCGTTTTCGTTCCACTATGTCAATCCAATACAAAAACACGTCAAACGATTATTGTAAAAAATAATCGCTTGCCACTTGTCTAAGGCCCCCAGCCAGTAGAGACACGTGGCATTTTGCCGGCTTGCCAACTTGCAGTTACGCCACTGATTAGTAGGGGAGCTCAGGAGGGGAATTTTGGATTGCGTGTCAGATCAAGCTTAGGCTTTCTATATGTCCCCGGTAATCATGGTATCAAAATCAGATTTCTTTGTAAGTTAAATTATTAAAAAGTAAATTTCAAGCACCGATATTTGGTCACAACCGTCAGTTTAAGATAGAGGATGTTAAAAATATGCTCAAGAATACTTGTATATTTAAACTGACATTTAAATCATCAGATTTAAATGTTAGCCTGTAATGATATAGAACAACAAAGCTTCGTATTTAGTACTAAGATATTTTATGTCATATTCAATTAAAATATCCTTTAGGCTTTTCTACGAAAAATCGTCCAATAAATGTTAAATGTAAACAAGTTTTTCGAATAAATGTCTTTCTCGTTCTAATTATCTTTTTCAATGATTTACCTAATCTACAAAACGTACTAGGTCTCCACGACGCTCGATTTACTACAATAGCACTCTCACCTCCCCGGCTATATTGCTTCAAACTCATGGCAGAGCAAACTGGAATTCAAAGTAAGGAGTGAGCATGCTGTTCATAGATATGGCCCACCTGTGGGCCATAATGTAATGACATCATAGTTTTTGTGTACGTATGTTTGTCACTGATTTTCTTTTCGAGAATGGTTTAGATTCACAAACTAAGACCGGACAACGTCCGTCGGGTCCGCTAGTATCATGTAATATTACAGCAGCTCACTAATTATGCGAGCCGCGTGCGCTCCGCTTTTGTGAAGATGACTTACTTGCTTCATATACTCTGCTGTCGTAGCTTGAGTGCGAGGAGGTAACTTGTTTTAAAGATTGTAAATAGTTCTTAGAAAAATCTTCAAGTTTACTCAGTAAGATAAACATGACCTTATTTTATTTGCGGAAATTGACAAATCGAAGACCGAAAACCTCCACTGGCCTTATTCTAATAAGAGCAGTTTATAAAATGCATTCGCAAAATGGACTCTAGGCTCTTCGCATAGGGTTCGTAATCGAATGGTAAATAAGTAAAGCGTTCTATTGAACGCCAAAATATCTCCATCCCAATTGGTCCTTTCCAGTTGCGTTGAAAGTCAACTGGGGGGCAATTCTCAAGATGTGAGAAAAAGTTCATACCCGAATAAAATATCTAGTGTGAACTTTTTACGAACGAAACACAGTTTGTTGTATTCTCAGCGCTTCACACTCGAAATATTTCGTGAAAAGAATGAAATTGAATTGAACACTCTATATTTTATTCGAGTGTGAACTTTTTCTCACATCCTGAGAATTGCCCCCCAGTACGGCGGTTATCACGTAGGCGACCTTTTAAGATAACACGAGTGTTTAAACTTAATTCTTAGTTTCGCAAAAATATACAGGGTGTAACTAAAGTAAGTGATGAAACTTTAAGGATCATATATGTCCCTGATATAAAGCTCACTGTAAAAGTAGCAGCGCTGAAAGCAAATTTTTTTTTTGTGATATTTATAGACAAACTCATGTCGCTCGAACGCTTGGCCGTACAAATCACGAAAAAAATTTTCGCTTTCAGCGCTGGTACTTTTACAGTGAGCTCTATATGAGGGACAAATACTACCCTTAAAGTTTTATCACTTACTTTTTTTACCTGTATAGTGCTTTCTTATTAGCCCTGTGTCAAAAAAAAAAAATCAACAAACCGCGATTGATGACAATTTTTTTTATGATAATTAGGGGGCAAGTGAGCAGACGGGTAACTGCCGTCTCCCATGGACACTCGTGACATCCGAAGAGTCGCAAGTGCGTTGCCGGCCTTTACGAGGGAATAGGGAACGGGAATAAGGGTTATGGAAGTTGGGTACCGGTAAGTTCACTCACGAACGAAGGGCTTTAAATAACCGTTCTAGAAATATAGACAACTTAAGAAAGAAAGAAAGAAATTAACTTTCTTTGGTAAAACATATATTCAGAGTAAAAAAAAATAAAAACATTTCAATATTAGGTGTTACCAAATTGGCCCCTACTCAGCATGTGTTGCAAACACAGTTTACAACGCTGGTTTTCAGTAAGAGCCATTGACTTGATGTTTGTTCCACGTCGGATTTTCTATTTTTGAAAATTTAGCTTGTTTAAATAAAGTCTGGCCGAAACGAGCAAACGAGTGACCTGATAGAAAGCAACTACTCGCTCCTCGTATTCAAAACAATGCATGCTCGCATAAAAAACTTTTGTGACTTTTGTTAAAAATGTTCTAGGCTAACGTATTCACAAAAGGCACTTAACTAGACTATTTTAGGTCATGCGAAATGAAACTAAGTCTTACTTATGTGTTTAGTTATGAATGAACATGAAAATATACTTAGGGCGGAGTGCTCACGTTTTCGTAATGGAGAGTGGAAAAAATGCTTTCGGTGATTCGTTATAAAGGTTTAGCAATTATAACTGAAATGGGAGTGTTGGCAAAAATGGGAATCACAATAAATCACAATGATTTGCCGTGTCAACAGTTAGCCCCTTATCACATACTCCCGTCTCCCGTCGCTACATGATCGCCGTGCCGCGTAAAGTAGAATTTATAAGCAACTACTAGTGCTTTCGTATTGTACGGCGACCCGTGCTCACATACTACGAATACCGCGACCGCCTCAGTATTGTAAGGACACGCCTCAGTAGTGTAGACACTTTTGCGGATGCTACATGGCACGGCAGCCGTGCGGTGCGCGCATGTGGAAAGGAACAATGTCTTCGCACTTTTAGGCCGGCTTTATAATTTCAAAATTGTCTCTCTGGATTTTGGTTAGCGGTTCGAGCATGAATTGGTAACAGACACAGTATAAGTTAAATGATGCATTTTCTAAGGAATGATGGAAATTAGTTCTAAGGTCTGAAAACAGATGGCGCGTGTCAAATTCAAACTACAGTTTGCTTTTATCTGAAAATATAAGACTTTACGTATTTTTTGTACTAATGAGAGTTTGTTCCTCCGTACCAGACACCAGCACAGACAGACAGTAAGTATTAGTCACAAAGTTTTTTAAGTTTCTGACACGTTAATTCATGAAACTAAATATACATTTGCGTTATTATAAGCTCCACGGCCTATTTTCCAGTACAAATCATGATTCATGATAACATTTATAACAATTACCAACACGTAATAACAGGGTTGAGGGGTTTTAACTGACTTCCAAAAAGGGGGGGGGGTTCTATGGTCGAAAGTAGAGTATATTTTCATTTTCATTGGAAGTACTGTTGTACAAACTAAAGACTTATAAAGTGAAAGTTTATTTGCAGTATGAAAATATATTTACAAGCCATTCATTCCGAAATTACTAAACATATTTAAATGATACTTCGTATACAAATAGAGTATTAGCTAATTTAGATAATAGAATACTTTTTTTTGAGATTAAAATATTATGTTCCTATAGGATAAAACGAAAATATGAATATTCTATTTGAACATCGCGTTTCGAAGCCGCGTGTAATGTCTGGTTTACACGTATTAAGTAGGTAACTTAATTTTAACTACATTTTAAGTTATTAACTTCATGTAAACATAAAATTTAGTAGCAATAGTTGCAATTTTGTTGTCTTTAATTTTATTAAAAAAACTGATCGGACCACATCGTTTTTCAATAACAATAGGTTTATTTAAAGAAAAAAAACATGCATATTTCCTATCTTTCTTCAGCATAACAAAACAAGTCCTTTAGCCATTTAATCTAATCAAATCAAAAGTTACCAAAACAATATTTCTAGCTTACAGCTATTCGATCTCCTGTGGTGGCTTCGCTTGTATGTGTGTGTGACCTAATTATGTGTTGTGGTCAATCCGTGGTTCTCTGTGACCTGTGAAATGTATGCTGTAATTAATTTACCTAACCCACACTACACCAGCTAGATAAATATTGTACAAGACTTTGTGTCTTGTTTTAGAACAGTATATTGATAATATAGAGAAAAAAATAACAATAATGTAATTTCTTAACTCGATCTAATTTTGATGGAAAATTTGTTTATGATATGTAAATAAAATACTTAAAAAAATATGAAAATACGTGTACATTCCCATTTACAATATTACTAGTATGGGTTTCCTTGAATTATGTTGTGCTCTCGAAAATCTTAGTAAAAAGACACCATTTTCAAAGAAAAGACAGCCATATTGAATTTATAAAATGTCTGTAAGTCAACGCCTACAATGTACCACCATTTTATTAAAGTTGCTATCAGAAAATAATAACGGAAACGAGATCATTCGAGAAGCCTCGATGTCATATCATAAAAATATATTGCTTTCCTCACATTAACTACCGAGACAATAGGAATGTTTTATATTAGTTTTGGAATGGCCGCCATATTGGAAAATATTTTAAGGTTATGTTGTCAGTGTTAAGCCTTGTAAAATTTTGTATTTTGTAATTGTAAATCTTGTATTTTTAATTGTATTTTAGGGGGTAATCGAGCAGACGGGTTACCTGATGGAAAGCAACTGCCTTCGCCCATGGACACACGTGACATCCGAAGAGTCGCAAGTGCGTTGCCAGCCTTTATAAGGGAATAGGGAATTGGGATAGGGAAAGGCAGATTAGGTAAGTTGGGCCATCAACTCACTCACTGAACGAAACACAGAACAACGCCGTTTCACGCCAGTTTTCTGTGATGTGAGGTATCACTCCGGTTGAGCCAGCCCATTCGTGCCGAAGCATGGCTCTCCCATAGCAATCTCATTGGTACACACTTCCACCGGGATTTGAACCGATTTACACTGATTAGGCCACGGACGCTCTAAAACTATTAACTCTACAAATAGCTAAGTTTCTTTGTTGGCACGTTTGCTTGTCCTTACTGACAGACTTCATTGAAAGAATGCCTCTAACTATTTAATGTCTGAGAAAAACATAATGTCCCCAACATTACAATATTCGTATATTTCTGCAATTTTTGAATTTTAAGCAAGCGACGCCGCGCGAGACAGCTGTTTTAATTAGATTTTTTTAGAATCGTAAAATTTCGACGAAAAATTCGGCCCACCCTCGTTGCAATGTTCGCGAAGCTTCACGGAAATGCTTTGCCCTTTGGCTGTAAATTTTATTATTAAGAAATGTTATAATTTATTACTCTTAAGTTCAATATCGCCAACAAACTCACATTCAGTTTGGCGATTGCTAGTTTTAAAAAAAAAATTGTAATTTTTACTGAATAAACACTTAAAAAAAAAAAAAATATCGGATATCGGAATTCCGATATTGAGATCGAATATTGGAAATCACTATCGGAATTCAAAAGCTTCCGATATTACAAGCCCTAGTTGTTACTTGAATATTTGTATAGAAAATATATCGTAATATATATAAAAGCTACGTCTGTGACGGGCCTGACAAGAATTTTTGGGCGATTTTTTTTAATATGCCGTTTGAGAGTGGGACCTCAGGAATAAATATAGAACCGCGAAGGCGTTGATTGATTGGTTTCTTTGTGGACGAGCACCTGACGATATCATTCGCGTAATTTGTGCTGATTGCTCTCCTTACCTTTTCCATTTTATTGTGAATCGGTGATTGAAGAGTTTGTACCATCTTTTTTAACATAAATCTGGCTAATTATAAGTCACAGGTTTCCACTACAACTGCAACAATTGAAAAATTTCGTCTAACAATACCATTTCTGCTAAATGCATATTCGTTTGTCATAATATCAAGTTTCTCAATCCTAAATAATAGCATCTGCCGAAATTACCTTTTTGTTTTTGCTTCAAAGATAAAATCAATTTCAAGTTACCTAGTTTCATATTCACGATCCCAGAATTTTCATTAAATTTTCCCTTCTCCTAAAGTTTGGAAGAAGTTGAATAGACGCCTCCTACCGGCAGGTTGCATAACTACCTACACATTATGCTGCATACTATGTTTTTGAAGAAACGTTCAACGATAATATTTATATATAGTAATCCGTACTTCCATACTAATATTATACTACTACCAGTTGGTGCACGCAACTTCGTTGCGCAAAAATTTGTATATCACGCGGGAGCAGTACATTTTCCCGGGATAAAAGTATTCTTTATATTGCCCAAACCTAATAGCTATTAAACAAAAAAAGATTTATTCAAATCCGTCCAGTATATCCTGAGATAAGCGCGTACAAACAGATAAACAGGCAAACAGACAAATTTGTCTTTGTCGATATGTTTTCTATTACTGTTCCTTAGCAACCCCACATCGATTATTTTGTAAAAATATTAAATGTACAGACACTCCAATTTTACTATTTTATTATAATGTATAAAAATGGGAAATTAACTTTTTCTTTCAGAGTGTTTCTCTCTCAAAACTCTGAAACGATTAAGTTGAGATAAGGTATATAGAGATAATTTGCGATTCGGGAAAAACTGAATGATTTCTGCGTGATAAACGCCTTTGGCGCAACCAATAAAATTGTATTATTCTATATTTTTTATTATATTTTAATTTGTATTATTATATTTCCCATCTCATCCATTGGTACGAAATTTTAAAAAAGCAGTAAACATTAAGACAAATGAATAGACATTAGTTTACTTTCATTTCGTTTGATTTATGGTAATTAGTACACTTTAAACGGTACCTCGTATTTCAAAGTATATTGACAGCCTTAAAATATTTGAAAGATCTCTTTACAGCAAAGCCTTCCTTTTTTAATTCCTCTTTTTTCATTTCATATCGAATCCTTTTGCACCATTAAGAGTCGTAGTTATTTTACAATTATTTTGTTTACTACGTTAATTATTATATATTTTATTGAATATCAAATTATTGTTATAAATATTGTGAAACTTTATTTTTTATGTTTGTCCGTGAAAAGCGTCGAAAATGTCCATGGGATTTTGATAAAATTTCTTAAATACTATATAAATACTTTTTGATCCTACTAAATGCTCCCGTGGAATTAAAAATTTATTTATGAATGTTTTAAAATTTAATTACAGGTGGACAAATCCGTGGGCGAAAGCTAATATTATATAATTATACATGGGCGTATTTAAGGGGGTCGTGGGGGTCCGGACCACCCCCGATTACTATCTGTCTTAATCGACAATAATTAAAACAACACTTCTGATATTGCGAGTGTCTATATAGATGGCGGCGGTAGTTCTTTCCATCAGCTAACCCGTTTGCTCGTTTGCCCCTTACTGAATAAAAACAATGAACTATTTGCTGCTTTGGAATCCTTCATGGGTGAGTTCAACTCGCACTTGGCTACTTATTGTTTGGGACCCCACCTTATCAAAGCTATATATACGCCCCTGTAATAATACGAGTCTATTCCGCGGTTGAGCATGCAGATGTGCACCTGTTCACTTCATATTAAGTTTCACCTGCTACGTTATTGTAACCTAAGGCGGTACTGAAAATAATTTTTGGGTGTAACTATTTACCGTATCCATATTTCAACAATACCACAACCTTTATTAGGTATACCAGTGGACCCGACAGACGTTGTCCCGTCGGGCTGATTTGTGAATCTAAACTATTCTCAAATCTCCTTGGACACACTTTTTTTTACCAAAATTGGTCCAGTCGCTTATGCGGAGTTTATTTACAGACACACGCACACAAGAATTGATATACATTGGGATTTTTTTTTAAGTTTAAATTAAGAATCGAATAAATTAAAAAAAATAAAAAAGCAACATGCCAATAAAAATTAAAAAAAGAAAAACGACGAGCTCCTACCTGCTGCCATCATTAATCTATGCGTCGCAGACGTGAAAATTTACCCAAAAAATCTGCAACAAGATCAAACACTGCCAGAGGGCAATGGAAAGGAATATGACAAACATAAAATCTAACGCATACCACATGCACCAATAAGAAAAATTACCGGTGCATACACAAATAGCGATGGGCAGGCCACGTAGCTAGAATGACAGATGACAGATAGGCTATACAAAACGCAATATGGTCAGGGCCTAAAGGAAACAGAAAGAGTGGAAGACCGGTGACGCGTTGAGAAAACGATATAAAATATATTGCAGGAAATAAGTGGTTGGAGTGCGCACAAGATATAGAGCTATTTGGTCTCGTCTGGAGATGCCGTCACCTTCAAATTAAGAGGGTTTCTTACTATAGTTGTCATAAATAAAATATATGTATGTAAATAAGTGATTAGAATCAATTAATTTAATAATAGTATTGGAAAAACTATGATGTTTGCATGTAATTTTTAAAATTATTCTAAAATAGTTAAATACAACGTTGAAAGGATTGTAACTGTTAATTGGTAATTAAATAAATCCCTTTTTTATTATTTTTTTATTTAAAATTAAAAAGTTTATAATGATTTAAACTATTGTAGCTTTAACTTTAAATTGTGAAGTTTTTTTTAATGCAAAATTTAATGTTACATATGCTTTATTAACTTGTCGTTATAAAAGGTATTGTAAACGTTGTATTGATATTATATGTTAATTTTTTTCGACGTGCATTATACATTATACTGTACATATTTTACAATATATAATATCTATAAATTAATATACAATGCACAGTCAATTTATGCTAATATGGAAGGTACGGCGCACCGCTATTTTCCACTCAGCCATATTATTATACGCCGATATGATTAATTATTATTATTATCTATCCCAGATAATAATGTAATGTGGTTCTATTTTAGAATGTAGTTGCTAATTATCACAGGCAGAACATTAAATATGATCATAAAGATAGCACTGACAATCGTGACATGAAACGTGACTTCTATAAGAGACTTTAAGAATAATCTATATATTAATACGCGAGCGGAAAACTTTGTACTCTTTCTTAAGAAAGACGCGTAAGTGTGAAAGTATGAAATTTCTCCCAGTTATACTTGATATAAAGGAAGCAGCGTGGAATACTAATATTATTTTAAAATACGTTTCATTTTTTTATTTAAAATAAAATATGTTTTCATTTTTTAAACTGACACGATAATCATACTCGAAATTTTATTTATTTTATTTTATTTATTTATATGGCGCTTGGCTATAACCATGGCCAGTGTCAAGTAAAGGCGGGAAATC
>JAOTAV010091480.1:0-11440 GCA_026546445.1 Cyclargus thomasi | reverse complement strand
AGCCAAATCTGTTCTGCCGTTCTTGAGTTATAAGTGGTGTAACTAACACGACTTTCTTTTATATATATAGATTATAGTAGCAACATTATTTGGCGACTCCACGCCATCTCTGTGGCAGATGGTAGACCTTGGTTGTCGCCTTTCTTCACCTGGAACTGCTGTATCTAGATCTTCATTGCCTAATACTGCGACACTACTGCTTAGACCTTTAACTTGGAGCTGTACCGTGCCCGCTTCATTTACTAATTTTGAAATATGCATGTACGCTCGGATTATGTATGCGTATTTAGAGATTATCGAAAAAACAGCAGTGCTGAAAATGAAAAAAAACAATTGTGTGATTTTTATATATCTCAAAAAATTATTATGACATTATGTGCCAGCTTTATATTAATAATTCTTTTTCTTATTCAGCCCTTCTACTTTCATAGTGAATTGATGTCCAGAAACTCAAAACATAAAAAGAGTTGAGTTGCGAGTTCGTTGTCAGCCTTTTAGAAAGGTCTACTTGAAGGTCTCAGGTACTCTCGGAGTATTCCAGAAATATGCAGGCTATAGGTCATTAAATTTCACAGTTAATTACAGAAATCAGTTAGAAACGAAAAATTTCAATAATTTAAAACATTTATTATATTGAATAACATATAACAGCAATTTAAATATTATCTTAATAATAATAACTTTCATTTTACAATAATATTACTTAGCTTATGTAAGTCACCGCCATCTGTTATCAGTTAAGCGAAGCTCAAGTAACTCATATCGCACATAGATGGCTCTGATTAAGATTTCGATTTTGCATTTTAATTTTTCAAACGTATTTTTTTAAATAATTGATTTGCGTAGTAAAATTATTAATAAATTATGAGGTAACATTTATAAATCAAAAAAATATAGGTTTGATTATGGCGCTTACAATCCAAAAAGTTTCTTTAAATCCAGAAATGTTGTACTCTTTGACAATATTATATTTTGAAATTAATAAAGTGGTTTCAGAAATTTCTTAAACAATAAATAACATTAGTTATGCGCTAAATTAATTATTCAATGGTAAAAAATATAAAAATCTTATAAAATATAAAAATCTTATATAAACATGTTTTTTAAAGTTAAAAGTAGTAGGTACGTAATCTTTAGTAAGATTTTGCATAAACCGGAATTTGAAAAGAACTGCACCGTAAAATGTTTTAGAAACCAGTTTTAAACTATGTATAAATATAATATAAATCATATTTCGTATACTAACTTATACTAAAAATAATTTAATTAAGTATAATAATAATTAAGTAATCGCTTATGCTAGGAGTAGGAACATTTCGGCGGGCTCGGACTTTACTCGTTTGTTTTTTGCTGGTTTCTGAAAAAAAAAAAGTATAAATAAAGTAATAAATCTTTACTTCATAGTGAAATAATAATCTTAATATATATAATTCTTGTGTGTGTGTGTGTGTGTGTTTCAAACGACTAGACGGATTTTAGTGAAATGTATCCTGTGTGTTCAAGAGGACTGAGGAATGGCTTATACTGCAAAATTCATAAATTATCCTGGCGGGACAACGTCTGTGAGGTCTACTAGTTTAAAATTATTTGTCAGCTTCACGCAATAAACTAGCTTTTACTTCAGTAGGATAAAGAAATTTTTTTCTATCATTTTCGTGTGACCCCTCAGTTTGGTAGGACAAATATTTGCTTCAATTTTGGTAGGACAAATATTTGCTTCAATTTTGGTAGGACAAATATTTGCTTCAACTTTGGTAGGACAAATATTATAGTAGCCCGAAATATGCAATTTAATATTTACTCTCGCTTCAGTAATATAAGTTTTCTGAATGGATGAATATTAATATACGAATTTCTTGTGTGCGTGTGTTTGTAACCTCCCAATCGATTAGACATATGTTGAAATTTTTTGTAAGTGTTTGAGGAAATTTGAGAATAGTTTAGATTCACAAACCAAGACCGGGAGGACGTCTGTCGGGTCCGCTAGTATTTTAATATTACCTTTAGTTGCTCGGCTTCACGGGATAAAGGAAAGTGCTTTCGCTGGTCTGTCCGAAGCTGTCACGAGCTGAGCACGTGTAGTTACCGAGGTCCGCGAACACCAAGTTGCTGATGCGGAGATCACCAGATGGCAGCACCTAGACCAAAAATTACGTTGATGGTAGACATAAGCTTTCAAGGGTTTTGTCAACGGGATTAAATAGATCACACTGAGAATGGTTTAAATACAAGAAATGAGAAGAATCTGAAGGTCAAATAAAAGTCTTCTAAATATTTAAGTGAATAGTACAAATTTTATTAATGCATATGTTGTTCTAGTCCAGTGATCGAATCCAGCGCTAGAGCCTGGAAATAATGTAAGTCGGCAGTCACTACAGGTACAATGTGGAATGCAATAGAACGCACTTAAATCCATTCCACTTCCCGTTTATATTGAATGCGGGTTCTTTTTTTCACATTCGACCTCGAACGGGTTTCGCGTATACTAAGATTCTATATAGGATTTGTACATGTGACCGTAAGCACCGCTAGATGGCGCTGAATTGGAATGTAAATCGTGCTTAATTAAAAAAACTCACCCGTATTCTAGGGTTTCCAAACACCCTCTCATCGTTGACCCACCACTCCACCTCGTACCGGCCGGCGCTGGTGACGCGGCATGGCAGCGTCAGCGTCGTGCCCATCTGCTGGAACACGTCGCTATACGATTCCGTGATGATTGGCGCTGGAAGACTGTCGTAGTCGCCTGGAAATTGAAAATCAAGTTAAAAACTAAATAGTATGCCTCATACTATTATATGTTTTTGGGGTTCTGTACCCAAAGGGACACGGGACTCTATTAATTCCTCTATGCTATAACTAAGACTCCGTTGTCTGTCTGTCTCCGGGCAGTAATCTCAAGAACGGTAATAGCTAGAGAGCTGATTTTTTTACAGATTATATATTTGTGTAACAAAATAAAAATAAATAAGAGAAGCTCTGTTACAATAAACGTGATTTTTGCTTATTTTTGTTCGATAATCAATAATAGTGACAGGCAGGCGCTTAAAATTTACACAAAATACTTAGTTGTATTAAAACTTAACTAATCGATACTAAAAGTTAAACAAAATCAATAATGAAGGTGGGCATCTCATACAAATACCACCATTTTTAACTATGTTTGCTCTAATATGGTATGGAAACCTTCGTGCGCGAGTACAAAAAGGACGATTTCACAAGCTTTTCTTTACGTTGGCGTTAAAATTCCAACGACTGGGCGAGGGTAACTGAATAGCAAAATATCAACAGCGTATATTAACACTTATTTGCCAGGCGTACAGGTGTTTTAATGATCTGATGGACTGGATGCAACTCCGTTGTCTAACGCATGAAACTTATATAATATTTTAGGACATCTCACTATGCAGACTGATGTCATTATGCGTAGTCCTATAGTCCACGATCTCAACCGACAAACTGACAGACAGACATTCTTATCATATATGATAAATCTTACACTATATTCGGTCATACAGACCGATGTGCAGTTTAAATTATTGATGATTATTCCAAATGTATGTTTGTTTGTACACATCGTCATTATTATTAATGTCATAATTATGACATATAGGGTATTTGTAAACATTCATAAGAAGGCATTATGTACTACTAGACGCCCGCAACTTTGTTGCGCGAAAATAGCGCGGCAAACGTATATTTTTCCGGGATAAAATGTACTCTATGTCCTTCTCGAACCCCCCAACTAACTATACACAAAAAATCACGTCATAAAGTTGTTCCGTTACGTGAAGAAAGGACAAACAAAAACACAATTTGCCGTTTAAAATATTAGTAGGGAGGGTGATTTTTTTAAATGGGAATATTTTTTATATTTTGCTTAACAATCAATTTCTCATAATATTATAAACAAACTATAAACTAAATGAAATCATAGACCAATTATTAATTTCTCTATGATGAAATACAAACTTACAATATACAGACTTAAAAATAGAAATTATAAAAAAACCTTTCCCAGGTCGTCCCCATCTGGCAGAGTACCCAGCAAACTGATAGCATTGCCTCGTTAGACGGCGATCGCTATCCGTTGTGCCAGGTAGCTCCTGTCTCTGGGGTCTGGGAGTGATGATTAGAATGTAAGTCTCACCATCCTCATCAAACATCTCGCTGCGGCTGGTGTCCTTGAGCCCGGCGACCGCTATGCAGGTGAGAACGTCACCGCTGACTGCCGGGACCACCAGCCTGCTCGTCACCATGGCCACGCTATCGGGTGATATCGACCGGATCTCGTTGGTTTCTTCTTCATACTGGAAGTATATCAGACTTTACAACTTAGCGCAGGATCACCTTGCTAAGACTTTTTTATGATATTCAGGGGGCAAATGAGCATACGGATGGGAACACACCTGATGGGAAGCAACTGGACACTCGTGACATGTATAGAGTCACAAGTGCGTCGCCGGCCTTTATGAGGGAAAAGGGAATAGGGATGAGGGATTAAGGAAGTTGGACCACCGGTAAACTCAGTCACTGAACGAAACACAGCACAACGCCGTTTCACGCTAGTTTCCTGTGAGGTAGTGGTAACGACTGGACCGATAATTTTACTTAAGAGGACTTAAGAATGGTTTTGATTCACCAACCAGCCCGACAGCACAACGTATGTTGAGTCCACTAGAATCTTTGTATTCTTGAACAAGATAAATAAATTAAACAAGAGGTCGCCCTGTGGTCGAAATTCGACTATAAATATTTCTCAATTCAATTTTAAATTTTATAAAAAGAATCACAGACTTCAACACAAAACAAACAAAAAACAAAACAAAAGAGTATTTCGTGTATGATTATCGTGTCATGTCAAAATATCATATTGTATGCGTAGCGTTTTATTTATTAAAAATATGCAAGACCTAAGCATATTTTTAAATATTGGTATTCCACGCTCCTCCTTCATATCAACTGTGACTGGGAAAGTTTTATGCTTTTACGTCCTCCGTAAAGTTTTCCCCTCGCGTATTTATAGGTATATATAGATTAATACTTACATCGGCTACAGGTATGCCGTTCTTCATCCACATGACGGTCGGTGCTGGGTTGCCGGCGGCGTGACACGTCGCCACGACACCCAGGGGGGAGCGGGACAGCGTTATCGGGTCTGGCACTCGCACGAACTTGTGGAGCTTGCTTCGTCGGACAGGGGGCGCCACTGTAACAAGTTTGAATAGATGGCGCTGGTGATGAAAGATTGTTTTTATAGAACTACTGTACTTAGTCTTTTTAAATAATTCGATATTTTATTTATTTTTTCTTTTATTTTTCTTTTTTTTGATTATTTAGTATTCCTTTATATTTGTTTTTATTTTTACTGCACAATTCCTTTATTCATCTCTTTTTAGAGCTAAATAATTCAAATTCTGAATTTGTGATATACGAGTAGATATATAAAACCTGTAAAATTGACAATATTTTTTGTTTGTTTTGTCATGTCTTAGCCGTAACTTTTTCTTAAGAAAAAAAATAATTAACTAATTCAGTTAATATTATAGTTTAATTTACACAACTATTTTTTGTATGTTTTTTTTATCGGCTTTTGTTACATATAATAACAGATTCAGCTGTAAGATCGGCTAAATCATGTTTTATTTTACTGTCTAATGTAGTAAGTGAATGTGTAACATTTTATAGTGGCAAAATAAACGTTTATTAGTATTAAAAATTGAGTTTTTAGTCTCCCATACCCGTATCTATGTCTCATCTACCTGCATGGCAAATTTTCTCCTAATCCATCAAATGGTCAAAGCTCTACACTGATGGATGATAACTTTTATCTTAAAACTCTTATAACATAGGAATATGTATAATAGTTTTAAGGCATTAAATTATTATATTTTTTGAAAAATTATATAAATTTCGATATAATATAATAATATTTATGGACGCTTTACACCACGTCAGTCTGGTCCCGTGATAAGTACCCGAGGGACTTGTGTTACAGGTACCAGATAACGGAAATATGTCAATAGTATAAAAAGAATTTAATATAAATCCTTTTTAATAAAATACTATAGACATATTTAAGATTTTTATTTTATGATACACATATTTAATACACATCGAACCCGCGACCCCCGGCTCAAGCTAACAACGCGCTTACCAACTAAGCCACAGAGGTCGTCAAGTCATTAACTGTGTTTTAAATTCAAAGTAATTCAATTGAGTGCCGACAAATTCGTATGTAGTTTTTAGTATGGGAATTTTAATGCCTCAAGTGACCGCTAGGGGCGTTGTAGAAGCCATACTAAAAATTTACATAGTCGCTATTGACCATCGACAAATGCTATTGCTTTAAACCCATAGACCTACTGTTCAAAATTGTCACCCTTTTGGTTGTATTCAATAATAATGTATTCTGAATAAATATCACCATATGTCCTGAATCTAATTGACTTGTTCCAGACGGACATTAGCAAGTATAAGCTGATCGCTCAAAATGTCACCTATATGTCATCCTTCATCATCATCGTCCATAAATCATCATTATGATCATCTTTATAATAATAATAATGGCTATGGACGCTTCACGCTGGCCCCGTGGTAAGTACCCGAGGGACTTGTGTTACAATATTTAATACTTTTTTCTTATATGATAAACATATTTAATACACATCCACGACCCGGGAACTTTGAAAAACTTTTTTTTGTTCCGTCGGCGGCATTCGAACTCGCGACCCCCGGTGTGTGCTACCAAGGTATTCAACCACTGCGCCACATAAGTCTTTATTACTCCGTAGTTGACAAATTTCTCCTACTTAACTTTCAACTTCGGTAGGACAGTAAAAATGCGCTTTGCGATATTAAAATAATACATCGTTATGATCATAATATTATTCAGTAGTCAAGCAATTTTTCAGACTCAAGTTTCGATTTCGGTGGGACAACGAAATTGTTTTCAATTTCGGTAGGGCACGTATTGTCCTACCGAATTAATTGTTTTTTTTTCTAAGCTATTTTTAAAGCGTTTATGTTTGAAGCTATCCTGAGGCTATCAAACCTTACCTTTTCTAGAAGCAAAATATTTTAGTTTTGATATCCATACTAATATTGTAAATGGGAAAGTGTGTTCGTTTGTTCTTTCTTCACGTCGCAGCGGAGCAACTTTATGACGTGAATTTTTGTGTGAAGTTAGTTGGGGGGCTGGAGAAGGACATAGGCTACTTTTTATCCCGCAAAAATATACGGTTCCCGCGTGACAAACTTATTTTAGGGCAGCGGAGTCACGGGCATTATATAGTAAATTAATTAATGCCCATGTAATGAAGTAAACGAGTTTTAAACTGGCATTTTCGGATCCAAATTTATAACCTCAAATATGCCTGATTTTTAAAAAAAGTTTTCACGCATCAGAATAAATTGGTAACGATTTGTGGCGCAAAGTTCAAGTTTTTGTAAGTTTTTTTTTTGCTGTTTTTTTCTGAATAAATAAGGCACGTGTGCTGATCTCATCTCTTTGAATTTCATGACTTCCTGCTAGTTTGTAGTCGCGATGGAAAATTATGTGCGAATACGCTGAAAAACTAAAAAAAAAAAAACTTGAAACATTCATATTAAACTGCGTCTCAATCCGTTTTGATTTATGGGTTTTAAAAATTAGACGTAGTGTCGAGTAGAAAATACGCGCTTTTTAAATTGGTAGCATTATAGTTTAGTTGATGTCTAAAGACAATATATTAATGTCTACAAACGCTCACACGTAGGTCGAAACTCTTATTAAAAAAAACCGAATTAATAACGCAGACAGAACAGACAGACATACACATGACAGACTTGTTACATTTTTACATGTACGTTTCTTGTGTGTGTGTGTGTGTTTAACATTAAATTTCTTCTATGCGACTAGATTTTTAAACGACTTCCAAAAACGAGGAGGTTGTATCTTCGGCTGTGGATATTTTTTGTGTGTTTTAATAAGGGGTAAATCCCCTCGAAAAAACACACACAAGAAATGTTAAAAACTAGCCCAGTAGCATAACTGCCGGGTCCACCAGTCCCCATTTAAATTTAGGAGCAATCGAGCAAAGTCACCTGACGGAAAGCAACTATTGTTGATCGATCGCTCTTTATAATGATAGTCAATTACCTTATGACATTTATTTCGAATTTTTACTCACCGTGTGGGTGTAACTGGTTGTCCAAATCTCGTTTCGTGTCCTTTATTATGTGCCCGCTCGCTATACACTGCAGCAGCGCCGAGGCGGCGAAAACCGAAACTATACTCAGCATCTCCGCTACTTGACGATAGATGGCGCTGCTTGTACGATGGCTGTAATAGAACACGTTAAAAGTTATAGACTTATTTTAAAAGGAAATGTCTAATTACAGCTTGATTTTATTAAAATTTAATCATTGTTACCTGTAATAATCTTTTTTATATTCTAATATTATTTCATTTTATTTCTGAACGTCCTTAGGGACCATCCATAAAGTACGTCACGTCTAAAAATCATGAAATTTGTGTGACGTACTTTATGGATGGTCCCTTAGCGATGCCTAGCAATAAATATAGTGATAATAATGTAATAAGAAAAATAAATATATTATACAACATAATACCTCGTTTTGTAGGTCGGTAAAAGACTCAATATAGAATGTAACAAAAGTATGTTTTAAATAAAATTTTAGGGTGTGTACGTGTCTCGTTCATAGAGTTCACCGAAAGCAGCAGAAAAATGATTTTATATAGCTTTTGTCCGCGGCTTTGCTCGAAAATGCGTTTTTTTAAAACGTGATGTACTCTTTTCAAAGTCAGAAATAGCCTATGTTACTCATCATCCCTTTAGCTAAGTCTATGCCAAAAATGAAGTCGATCGGTTGCTTTGTTACAGCGTGAAGGAAGGACAAACAAACACATTTTCTTATTATAATAAGAAAATGTGTTTGTTATAATACATATACATTATAATAATATTATATAAAGTTTTTTAATGTTTTCGAGGCGAAAATTCACATTGAAAAATTCTCACATAACTAATAGAAGATGATAATTCGAAATGAAAAATACCAAAAAATATGAATATTTATAATTACGAGAGGTCGCCCTGTGGTCGAAATTCGACCACTATATTTAAATCCATGGTGCAGAGGAATCCATAAATCCATAAAAAAATAAAATCTATTCACAATTCAATCACAAACTTCAATTTGGCATAAAGGTCTGGTAACGAACCAGGTCATGAAAATTTATTAAAAAAATTGACAGTCTTCAACCTTAAGTCATAACGAACAGAGTATTTCTTGTATGATTATCGTGTCATGTCAAAATATTGTAGTGTGCGTGTTGTAGTGTGCGTAGCGTTTTATTTGTTAAAAACATTCAAGATTTAAGCACATTTTAAACTAACATTGGTATTCCACGCTCCATTTGAACTATAACTGTGACAAATTTGATGCTTTTACATCTACGCGTTTTACGTAAAAAGGGGTACAAAGCTTTCCGCTCGCGTGGGTATTAATGTATAGATTTTAATTCGAATGACAATTGCTTAATAAAACACATATGTGCTCACTGTCTCACTTAATTCGTACGTAAGAACAATTTCTCAATATTAAATTTTCTCTTCGAAAGGTTCTAGACAACTGGTCTGGTTAATCGCGGCTATAACTTTCTGGTGCTAGTTGGTTTGGAGCCGAATATAACGGGGGGCCTAAGCCCACCTTCCATAACACGGGTGAGGTTCTATACATGAACTTGTTGGAGAAAATTTCGAGAAAGCTTTAAAATTTGACGGTGGGAACCAACATTGCGTACACTACGTGAAGTACGTAAAGTTTTAGATTTAAAAGCAAACGATAGTTTAAATTTTACACGCTTAGCGCCATCTGTTTTGAGACCTCAGAACTAATTTCCATCAACGTTTAAAACGCAATATTTGACTTAAACAACTGTCTTATTACTTATATGCAAATGGTTGTATCACTTGCACCCATCACAATTGTAATTCAGTCTGTTACTGTCTAATTTAACTTTCAAAATCTAAAGATCCAGAGAATGAAAATGTCCCTTTTCACGAAAATGCGAAGTTCCCGGGAATACGCGAGAAAGATGACACCAATCCAACTTACTCAGATTTTAATATAATAATATAGAATAAATAAATATGTATAATAGTTTTAAGGCTTTTATAATATGGGTCTATGATTGCATGAAAAAATGATATAAATTTCAATATAATATTTTTTTATTTATTTTTATTTTATTTTATTTACTTATAAACACACACATATCTCCTATTACAGTATAAACCAATACAGAAGATAGTTATAGTATAAATTTACTGTTAACAGCATATAACTTAACGATATTTTATCAACACTCTAGTGTAGGTTTGTCAAACAACAAAATGCAGCCCTTGTGAATTCACTCAGTGAACAAGAAAATAAATCTATTTCTATAGACAAAGTGTTAAGCGTACGCAGCGCACGTGTTAGCGGCGCTCGTTGATATAACAATAAAATCCATGGACGCTTGACACCACGTCAGTCTGGCCTCGTGCTAAGTTCCTATAGGATTCGTGTTACAGGTACCAGACAACGGAATTATTTTTAATACTTTTCTACTATACACATATTTAAGATTTTTACTATATGATACACGTATTTAATACACATCCATGACCCAGGAACATTGAGAAACGTTTTGTTCCGTCGGCGGCATTCGAACCCGCGACCCCCGGCGTGAGCTACCAAAGCGCTTACCAACTGAGTCACAGAGGTCGTCAGATTTTAAATTAAATCGCTTACTGATAAAAATAATATAGATTCAAGATTTATTTGCAAAAACAAAGTAAGTATACAATACATATTTAGTAACGTTACAATTATATTAATATCTATATTAAATATTTATATTAACAAATAAAACACTATGTTAATCCCATACGGTATACTTTGTAAGACTATTTAAATTGTAAGACTATTTAAACTACGCAACTAGAAAATTACAAAATGCTTATTTTGCAACAGCTATGCTGCTTATTTTTGGACGTGGGAAAGCCTTGCTTCGGCCCGAGCGGGGCGGCTCGACCGGAATGATACCACGGTCAGGAAACTGGCGTGATAGTGGGCTAAAAGATTTACAGAATATCTCGGAATTCTGTTGAGAAATTAATAAGATATTAGCGATTTAAGTTTTCTACCCGTCTCTTTCTCTCCAAACGTAATTTGGTATCAACTTTGTATGTATCTGATCTTTCTCACTATTTTAAAGACTTGCTATTTTAAATTTTATCAAAAAACCGATTTGACTACAAAGTTTTTCAATAACTTTAGATTTATTCACAGAAAGAATAAAAACAATCATGAATTTTCCACATCAGTGTGGTTTGACGGTAACCAAAAAATGCTGAAGTTTCACACCTCAAGGTGGGCCACCTTGAGGTGT
>JAOTAV010091459.1:0-11442 GCA_026546445.1 Cyclargus thomasi | reverse complement strand
GTTTTAGTCATTAAAAGTAGATGAGCCAAAAAAATTAAAACAAAATATTTATTTTTAGGTTATAGTTTTTTGAATCAATAAATTAAACAAACAAAATATAATTTCTTAGGTTAGTTCATAGGCAATGCTATCAGTTTGCTGGGTACTCTGCCAGATGGGGACGACCTGGGAAAGGTTTTCTTTTTATAACTTTATTTAAGGCCGTATATTGTTAGTATCTATTTTATTTTATTTACCTATAATGTTATTGTCATTTGAATGTTAATTTATACTTAAATAAAATAACTAATACCTAATTTAAATCTAATCATTTCATAGTTAAAAGAATCAATATTTCTGCCACCGCGCCGGCCACCAAATTTTTATTGACTAATGGACTTACTAAAAACCTTTTGAGTTATTTGTCAAAAAAAATTACAATTCGAAAATGTACCTACTAGCTAACAAACTAAAATTAAATCCATTACACTTCAAAAACAGCAGGTAACCGCCTTCGACACTATATCGCGACGTCACAAGATCGCATCGACACAAACATTAATATTCAAGATTTATATTCGAAATGTAATTAGACTATCAATACTTGGATCTCGCGAGCTCCCGCGGATCTCACTGCCAATTGCGTTATATTTGATTACCGACAGATGGCGCCGAGTTCGCTAATTCGTTTATAACTGTTGCTTCTCGCTCGAGTCGGATGATTTCATTAGATATCTTAACCCCTCTTGTTTGTATTAGATGTAAAGGCTTATTCGATGAGCTGTTTTGTAAGATAATGAATTTGTATCTCTTTATCTGACTGCAACAAAAGAAGTGTAAGGTTCTAAGAGCATTTCATTTTATTACATTTTCGCTCTATATTGATTTGATTATTGTTTAAGCATTGCTGCTTTTTAGCAAAGTGTAATACAGCGCTTTATGTGATACGGGATTATACTAATAATTCCGGTATGCATTGTTTAGTAAGGTTTTGTCAACTTGGCCCGATCTATTTACACAATCGAATAACGATAGATAATTCCTCAAAAACTACTAAACCTTACGATTATTTCTGTCACAACCTATTCTTGTACTGTCAGGGAAGTTGATCGAGAGCCAGTTTGCGGATATAAGAAAGTTGGTTATGTTTTGTCGAACCCGGCCACGATCCAGCCGGAGCCAAATCACCGCTTGCGTGGAATTGACATATTCCGACCATATGACGAAGGTCCCGTGGCTTTGTATCAATTTCCTCGATAGTATTATACCTTTTCTCAGGCGTGGGCTACGCGATCTGCATGATAGACATCTACATGGGCATGTACTATAACACCATCATCGGCTGGGCGGTGTACTACCTGGTGGCCTCGCTGGCGTCCATCCGCGGCCAGCTGCCGTGGACGAGCTGTGACAACCCGTGGAACACGCCCGCCTGCGCGCCCGTCACCGCCCTCATCAACACCTCCTCCACGCCAGCGAAGGAGTTCTTCGAGTGAGTGTTACAGGGACCAGGTGATCCTGGTGTTCTGACGTGGGCAGCTGCTGTGGACGAGCTGCAATAATGCCTAACGCACCAAACAAACTTAGGAATTTGATTGATGAAACGTGATGATAAAATGTGAAAGTGTGTCTGTACGTCTGTCTGGTTGTTTCCTGTTCACGTCAAAACCGCTGGACCGATTTTGTTATTAAAAAAGATTTTGTATGGGGATACTTTGAATCCCGAGGAAAGACATAAGACAATTTTATCCCGAAAAATGTACGGTTTCCACGCGATAAACTAATTTTGGCGTAAAAGAATTGCGGGTGTCTTCTCGTTTTATTATTTTACTAACTGCGCAGGCGCAACGTGCTGGAGCAACACCGGTCAAACGGTCTGGACGACATGGGCCCCATCAAGCCGTCGCTCGCGCTTTGCGTCTTCGGCGTCTTCGTCCTCGTCTACTTCAGCCTGTGGAAGGGAGTGAGGAGTGCGGGAAAGGTAGGAGCTCTTTCAAATACTACGTGAATTATTCGTCAAAGAAGAATACGTAGCTGCTACGCACTCGTAGTATGCGAACTTGGCGTAGATGCTTCTCACAGGTAGCTTACTACGATAGCGAGCCGCAGCTGCTGCGTACTCGTAGTTTGCTACAACAACTTGGCGTTGCTGCTACTCACAGGCAACTTACTACGATAGCTAGGCGCAGCTGCTGCGCACTCGTAGTTTGCTACAACAACTTGGCGTAGCTGCTACTCACAGGCAGCTTACTACGATAGCGAGGCGCAACTACTGCGCACACGTAGTTTGCTACAACAACTTGGCGTAGCTGCTACTCACAGGCAGCTTACTACGATAGCTAGGTGCAGCTGCTACGCACTCGTAGCTTGCTACAAGAACTTGGCGTAGCTTCTAATCACAGGCAGCTTATTTCGATAGCTAGGCGCAGCTGCTACGCATCCGTAGTTTGCTACAAAAACTTGGCGTAGATACTACTCACAGGCAGCTTACTACGATAGCTAGGCGGAACTGCTACGCATCCGTAGTTTGCTACAACAAATTGGCGTAGCGAAACTTACTCGAAACTTGCTACCGATTAATTGTAGAACTCGGTATTGTTTTTTTTTCATAAGTATTAAAAGGCAAGCGAGCAGACTGACCACCTGATGGAAAGTGACTGCTATCACCAATGGAGTTACAGTTACTTTTATTAAAGGGGAACAGCTATATTGAACAAGGTGTAAGTTTTTGTTATTCATGCTGTTGGTGCCGTTATTTAATAACCCGGATGGTTATCCAGGTGGTGTGGGTAACAGCTTTGGCGCCGTACGCGGTGCTGCTGATCCTGCTGGTTCGGGGGGTCACGCTACCTGGTGCCACAGAGGGCATCCGGTACTACCTCACGCCAGAGTGGCACAAGCTGCAGAACTCCAAGGTACGTAGGATGAGGATGTAGATGCTGAATGACCAGATCCTTTTGTCAGTGATATATGAATTCATGGCGAACAGTTTCTATTCTTTACGCCACTAAAAAGCCAACGGACCAAGATAACTACATGAATTCTAAATGAGATAACACTTCTGAAATACATTCTATTGACTACGCCTTTTAAGTTTACAGATGGTTAATTTTTATCCCAACCTTTGACTTCTTATTTACCCGTTTATCAAGCAAATGTTCTAAATTATAACTGATGCTTACTGTCGTCCATGCACAACTTACCTGTACTCCTTCACCAGGTGTGGATCGACGCGGCCTCACAGATCTTCTTCTCCCTGGGCCCGGGCTTTGGCACGCTGCTGGCGCTGTCCAGCTACAACAAATTCACCAACAACTGCTATCGCGACGCCCTTCTTACCTCATCCATCAACTGCCTGACTAGTTTTCTCGCTGGCTTTGTCATATTCTCCGTGCTGGGGTGAGTCCTGGTTCATCTTCCCTTAACAGTGTCTCCTTGTAGGAACAGCTTCTTAGCTGTCGGGGTAGCAAGGTACCTTGCGAAAACTTACGTACCATGATAGCCGATATAATGAAATATCTGCTGATAAATACCTGTTGCTTACTTGTCACTGTTGAAAATTCCAGTTTTTTTATAACACTACAACTGTTGTTCTTAAGGGTACTAAGACCATAGCAGGTTCTAACAAGATTTGGTTTTAGCTACATGGCGCACGTCCAAAACAAAAGCATTGAAGAGGTGGGCCTGGAGGGTCCAGGACTGGTATTCATTGTGTACCCAGAGGCCATCGCTACTATGACCGGCTCCGTATTCTGGGCCATCATCTTCTTCCTCATGCTGATCACGCTGGGACTGGATAGCACCTTCGGAGGTAGAAAGCCTGTCTCTGTCACAGTTCTTTTCAATCTTTCAAAAAAGCATATGCTTGCTGATGTAAGCCTAGGAAAATCCAGAACTTGGTTAAATAAGTTCAACGAAAGTCACTCTAATATTTATTTTAATGGTGTAATTGTTGAACTTCCTGATTTATTCTTTAAAAATTTATTTGGATGCCTTAGTTCTCAACTCCGAAAAGTTTTTAGCGTGATTGAGGATTGTAATAATGATTTTCCGATACGAAGCCCTTTCTTAAAGATCTTCAGATCTTAGTTAATAATCCTGATGATGGTCAGGTCTGGAGGCGGTAACGACTGCGCTGTGCGACGAGTATCCGCGTGCGCTGGGCCGCCACCGCGAGCTGTTTGTTGCTGGTCTGCTGCTGCTCATCTACATCTGCGCGCTGCCCACCACCACCTACGTGAGTGATGATGATGGTCAGGTCTGGAGGTGGTGACGACGGCGCTGTGCGACGAGTATCCACGTGCGCTGGGCCGCCACCGCGAGCTGTTTGTTGCTGGTCTGCTGCTGCTCATCTACATCTGCGCGCTGCCCACGACCACCTACGTGAGTGATGATGATGATCAGGTCTGGAGGCGGTGACGACGGCGCTGTGCGACGAGTATCCACGTACGCTGGGCCGCCACCGCGAGCTGTTTGTTGCTGGTCTGCTGCTGCTCATCTACATCTGCGCGCTGCCCACAACCATCTACGTGAGTGATGATGGTTGTCAGGTCTGGGCAATCTTGAGGAGATGGTAACAGATCATGAGGATAGTCAGAAACTAACTTAGCGTAACTGCATAAACTTTAAAATTTTAGTTTTTCAATCCTTTAATTATGTTCGTACCTATGTTAGTAATTATATTTTATCAGTAGTCATTGAAGACATAAGTGGAAGAAGCGGACAACTAACATTTTGCAACCTTCAAGTATGTAGGTACTAATTTTTTCCAATAAAATTTTAACAAATCTTGTAACTAACCTATTTTATTATCTAGCTAGTGTATTTCATATATTTTAGTCCAAAAGCGTCCATTAACTCAAAAATCCGGGAGTTTTTAAAATGTTAGTTATCTGCTTCTTCCACAATTATGTCTTCAATTATTTTCTGCAACTTTGATTATTGTAAAAGAATTCGCCTTAGAGTTTCTTCGTAAACAAAATATGTACAATCAGTGAAGTTGAATGAGATACAGATCACGGATCTAAGTAATTTGGTCGTGTTATGTTATTGAACTCAGCCGACAGATCAAAACTTACACGGAATTGACATATTGCGACCAAACGACGTAGGTCCCTCAACTGGCCCTCTTTCAATTACCCCCATAATACAATTTTAATTTTTTAAAATTTGAAAATGCTAACGATCTCTCCCCCTAGACAAGTGTCAAGTAAGTATCGTTTACGTTAATCGCTTGGCGTGTTTTTGTATGGGATTGACATAGACGAACGAAAAGTCACGTGATCCAGTCGAGTTCGAATATCTCAATCCCATACAAAACAAGCGAAGCGATTATCGTAAATGTTAATCGCTTGCCACTTGTCTAGGGGGGCTGGTAAGACTATACCAAAGAGTGACTTAAAATCTAGTCGGGTGAGCTAGCAAAATAAACTATTTCTAAGAATCAAAGCTATTACGTTCTAGGTTCTTTCCTGCGGCTTCACTCACGTGGATTGTGAAAGTAGCATAAAATACGAAAATGTTGTTGTTGTAAATAATGTTACTTTCCATCATTTCGACTAAGTCTATGCCAGAAATCAAGTCGATTGGTTGCTTTGTCGGGGCATGAAGGAAGGACAAACAAATACACTTTCCCATTTATAAGATTAGTGAGTATATAATTATACATGTAATATTAAGATTATGTACGAACGAAGTCGTCGATCACTGGAGCGGAACCCTGAGTGGGCAAAAATTTAACGATTCCGTCTTATCATCATCACCTGATTCTAATGCATCATTAATTTCAACCTTCACCTTTATTTTCCTAAGGCAATAAAGCACTTTGTCATTGCTAAGAAACAGCAGCATAAAAATACTGATAAAATACTACGGTGATTATTTAAATTTAGGTCGCCCTAGGGTCGAAATTCGACCATATAAAATATTTAAATCCATCGTGTGGAGGAGCTATAAAACAAATATAATCTATCCTCAATTCAATCACAGACTTCAATTTGGCATTAACGTCTCGATCGATACTGGGCCATTAAATTTTATAAAAAAAAATCACACACTTCAACCATTAACAACAGTTTTATTTATTAAAAATGTGCGAGATTAAAACATATTTTAAAATAATATTGGAATTTCACACTCCTCCTCCATATCAACTATAACTGGGAGAAATTTCATGCTCTTATATCAACACGTCTTTCGTAAAAAGGGGTACAAAGTTTTCCGCTCGCGTATATTAATATTAAACTCATTTTTTCATTTTTTACATCTGTATTTCCTTTAATTTCTGAGAATTCTGAATGTGACCGTAAATTTCAAAACTTTTCGTATGCGATTCAAAAATACGAAATATTTGTTATTTACATGTGAACCGCGATTGACAACAATAAAGTGACAACTCAGCACTTTGCTGTCAATCGCGGTTTGTACAATCAGGGAAACTGAAACAGAGCCAGATTGCGGATTAAGTTGGTCGCGTTATGTCAAACTCAGCCGACAGATCACGGTCTACATGGAATTGACATATACCGACCAAATGACGTAGGTCTGTCAACTGGATCTTTCAATTTCGCCCATTATACATAAATGTCATTTTTTTTCTACCGAACCGATACCGCCTAGATTGGCCAAAAACCCTTTAGTATGTGTTAAAGGTAAACATTTATTATTTCGAGGCCCACAAACATTAGTTACCAATAAACTAAAGCTTTCATTCCTCCCGGTGAAGTGTGAGAGTGATCGCGGTGAGTGGCCATGCATTATGCACGACCTGATAGCACCACATTAATCTCCACCCCACTGGAGTGATGACTCATCATCAGCATCTTATCTATACAGCAATTAAGGATATATACAAGTAAATCACTTAATGTATCATCCCGCTTGGTATAAGATTTTTTTTTACTGGAGAAATTTGTAAATTTAAAAAGATACGCGCCGTTTACAAGTTTCCTTTCTCTTCGTTTTAAGGTTTCCGTACCCAAAGGGGAAAAATGGGACCCTATAACTAAGACTTCGATCTTTGTCTGTTCGTCTGTCTGACAAGGTAAGCCATGCTTTGGCAAGAATGGACCGGCTCGACCGGAGTGATTCGGCTTCACAGAAAACTGGCGTGAAACGGCATTGTTTCGTTCAATAAGTGAGTTTACCGGTGGCCCAACTTCCCTAATCTCCCTATTCCATTTGCCTCAAAAAGGCCGGCAACGCCCTAGCGACTCTTTGGATGTTACGATCGTCCACTAGCGACGGCAGTTGTTTTCCATCCCGTCAGCTCGCTTGCTCCCTAAATATCATTTAAAAAAATCATAAAAAAATTAAACCCTCTGTAAAAAATGAAATTTTTATACAAAACGCGATGGTCTGAGCTGATAATTTATACTTTTCGCTGTCGGTGTTCACGCTTAGCAAGCTGTCGGCGTATCGGTAACGCCTAAATATTTAAAGGTTTTCATCTTCTTAATTTCTTTAACTGAAACTTATTTATTAATGTGGTTCTCTCGCGAGCCTGTTTGTGGTTTTTTCATTTAACAGTTAAGAATTCTAGTTATGCAACCCCTCTTAACATCACCGTATTCCTCCAGGGTGGCGTCTACCTGGTGGACCTCCTGAACGTGTACGGTCCGGGTCTGGCGATCCTGTTCGTGGTGTTCGCTGAGGCGGCCGGCGTGTGCTGGGTGTACGGTGTGGGGCGCTTCTCCCGCGACGTGCGCGCCATGCTGGGTCACGAGCCCGGCTGGTTCTGGCGCGCCTGCTGGTCCTACATCAGGTGAATCCTGCTGTACTCGCTGATTGCACTATTCGTGGTGTTCGCTGAGGCGGCTGGCGTGTGCTGGGTGGGTCACGAGCCTGGCTGGTTCTGGCGCGCCTGCTGGTCCTACATCAGGTGAATCCTGCTGTACTCGCACTGCTCGTGATCGTACTTGGTGACCACCACATGGGCAAACTGCATAACAGAGGAAGCATCAAGATAACGGCGTTCAGACAATTCTATTCTAGCAAACTTATTATCTTGATAAAACATTCCTTATTACGTTTCCATATTTGTCATCTTGATATTCTAAACAGAAAACTGCCAGTCATACGTCTGTATTTTAAATAGTCGTTATCCAAATCTATACTTGATGCTCATCTTATAACTCTACTTCGAGTTATCACACCACTAACTCATTATCACCCCCAGCCCGGTGTTCCTGCTGGTGCTGTTCGTGTTCTCCGTGCTGGGTCACGCGGAGATGCTGGGAGGGGAGTATGAGTATCCGTCCTGGTCCATCGCAGTAGGCTGGGCGCTCACCGGCACCACCGTCTCCATGATACCTCTCTACATCATCTACAAGTTCATCGTCACACCTGGAAGCTTCCTGACCGTAAGTGGATCCCTATAAGGGGTCATTCAGAATACGTCTTTGACGAATCGTTAATAATTTTAATTTGTATGGATGGCCTATACATTTTAATTGCCGGTGTTCACACTATTACGGAATCGTGAAAAAATTACAGAGCGCGATGGACTTAAAGTAAACTTCGATGAAATGTTAACCTTGGCAGTTGGTGAGAATAAATTGTGATGAAAACGACAGGAAAAGGATAAGAGCATAAGGCCTATAGACAACGCTAATAAATTGTAATAAAAAAAATTTTTTTCTTCAAACTGATATGCTCTTTCTGACCTTAAACATAATCTAACAGGTGGAATGTGATTACCAGCGCTTAGAAATCCAACGATCGCGTAGTTATAAGATGCTTTTCTACTTTTAAAATTTAAGAATGTAAATTATCACTAAAATAGGCACCACTTGATTTTCACATCTTTCTACCGTTCTTTTGGCTTAGGATAAGCATGATATATAATTTTTTATCGTTTTCCGTTTTCAAGCAAGCGAGCAGACGGGTTACTGATAGAAAGCAACTGCCGCCGTCGCCCATGGACACTCGTGGCATCTGAAGGGTCGCAAGTACGTTGCCGGCCTTTATGAGGGAATGGGGATGTGTTAGAGAAGTAGAACTACCGGTAAACTCACTCACTGAACAAACATTTTTCACGCCAGTTTTCTGTGAGGCCATGGTATCACTCCGGTCGAGCTGGCCTCTTCATGCCGAAGCATGGCTCTCCCACGGCAGAATAGAAAATGTCTACGAAGAAATAGAAGAACCGACAGATTTCCATTGCGCATCTGCCAAATTGTCTATGAAGTGTTTCTTGAACCGGTTTTTGAAATAATTTAATTGTAATCTCATTCTCCCTGCAGCGTCTCCGGACCATGAAGCGGCCGGAAGTGACGTCAGTGCCGCCAACTGACCAGGCCCTGTGTGCGCTGTGACCGCCAGAACACCAGCGGTTCACGAAGCCACCGACTGTAGAGTGGCTCGTCTAACAACCGCAGTTATACTAGCTTTATTTTTTTTAATTATTTTAAATTCATCGCTAAGAACAACATTTATTCGGGCAACATTTTTAAAATATTGATTTTAATTTTTTGCTCTTGTTTTTTTTTACATTTGAATCTAACAATGTTGCGGTGTTTTAGTTTTTTTAAAGCTATATTTTTTAAAGGTATATGTATGTATATATTGTTACAGATTCTGTGCCAAGATCCCTCTGTTATAGGAATTTAAAAGCGTTATTTATATTGTTATCAAAATTTCACTACGTAGTTCTCGTAGTATTTAAAGTAGTTGTTTAAAAGTATAATCAAAATTTAAAAGCCTAAGTTTAAGAACCTCACCCTTTAAGATTTTAGATATATTTTAAATTAGCGACGCGGTGTATAAAGCCTTTTGTATACAAGGACAAAATATACGTAGAATGTTACAATATAAGGTAGGAATTGTTCGATTGAAGTTATTAACAGGTATTAACTTGCTTATCGTATTTTTAAGGGTCAGTCGACACCTTAACGTGGCTTCAGACTTCGTTCTTTAACTCGTTTGAAGTTACGCCCCGTTTTGGTAGACACTGACCCTAAATTAAGTTAATATTATACTCAAGCACTGGTATGAATATGATGATATAGAATATAGAAAATATTATAATTATACTTTAAATAGTTCCTATATTACCCTTAGATGTATATTCAACAGAATCGTGCGGGCTTCAAAGATAAGGCTTTAAAATGTTTAAACGTTTTGTAGAAAAGGTATATAATCCTATTATCTTATATGATCTAACTTTAGACGTTTGGAATATACAACGAAGTATAAATTGTAATATATTTTAGGTTTAGAAAGAGTAATAACTCTTTGAAATGCTGGATGGACTATAAAAAGTATAAAATTATTGCTTGAGAAATATTTTTTGCCACTTACATTTTATGCTACCGATTCTATATTTTAGGGCAATGAGTATAGAATTGTTGGTATATATCGTAAGTTTCATTGCTATTCTGTGTATAGAGCTTATTGTTGTGTCATATATCATTAACATCATGTAAAATGAGGAAGAAAAAATGTTATAATTAGGATAATATTTAGAAGAATATATATAAGAAGAATTCAGAGACAAATATATCTAGTGTCTCGTTCTTAACTTTTTCGCCCAAGGCGGTCTAGTTGTGTACCTTAAGCATATAATGTATGTAGGAAAATATACTATGTTAATTGTTGTTGTTTAAATATCGGTAGTGAATTCCAGTAGGTTCGATTTTATTGCGATCTCGCGGTGTGTTATATAGCTATCAGCTTATTTAGGTGGAAGAGATCATTAACCCTCAGTCAAAAAGTTTTTCATCTCTTATATAAAAACTAGCTGACCCGGCAAACGTCGTTTTGCCATATAAATAATTTCCCCTAACACTTAGGGGGATGAAAAAATAGATGTTAGCCGACTCTCAGACCTACTGAATATGCATGCAAAATTTGGTTAAAACCGGTAAAGCCGTTTCGGAGGAGTACGAAGACAAACATTGTGACACGAGAATTTTATATATTGAGAAGATTGTGCCCGAAGTACTGTATAGCTGTCAAACCGCTAGTTGTATGTCAACGTCAATGTCACTTGTCAGTGGTGCGTTCGTTAGTGGTGCGTTCGTTAGTGTCGCGTACACTTGCTCCGTGAACATCGCACGCGCCGGGTGTCCGCACTGACTGACTGTGTGAAGATCGTACATGTCGGACACCGATGGCGACTAATCCATCTGAATCTGCGACATACACACATATATATATATATATATATATCTCTCTCTCGCGTGGCAACCCTAGCCCATCTCATTACCCGACCGTCGCGTCCCGCGTCGGAGATAATCGACATTCATTATTGGATTTTTTGAATTCGACATTTTGTTATAATAATATTATTGGATTCCTTTAGTTCTCGGACGGTTTATTACGTGTGGGCTTTTCGGTCATTCTCTTAGCCGTTTCAATTTAACGATACGAGTTGTACATGTATCATGCACGGTTTCCATACAACGGGCCATAACGTTTTCCACCCTCTAAACCCTCACCTAGAGTAATGATTTTGTAGTATGT
>JAOTAV010091448.1:0-11442 GCA_026546445.1 Cyclargus thomasi | reverse complement strand
AGATCCTGCACATCAATCATGGCGAGATGCAAATCACCTCGTCGCCAAAGAAATTCCGTTTTTTATATGAAGTTTTGTATGTGTATGTGTCACTCCTTATTATGTACAATAATGCTGTTTCACATCTATTATTAGTACGTAGGACAGAATGTGATATTTTATTTTAAGTTATTTCAATATAAATGTATGTATTTTTATTTTCTCTTTGTTGTAGTTATAAAACTTGTGCGATAACCTGTCTCTTAAGGCATATTTTGAATTTATGCGAGAAATATCTCAAGGCACTTTGTCAACCGTCATCTTTACCGAAAACGAAATTTTTTCCGCCCGATCAAATTCTATTTTTATGACACAAACAGACAGATTTCATTTAGCTTTAGGCCGTTTGTTCACCGCACGCCGGCACCGATAACGAAAGTATTTTGGACCGATAAAAGTTATATTATGATTTAGGTTATAGGTTTTATTTTCTACCGACTTTGACATAGCGTCCATGTGGTCACTGCTCTGTATTGGCATAGGACTAAATGAAACTGGCGTACCCGGCGTCGAAGGGATTACTCTCGTTTGCTGGAGTTTCCCATATTGGCAGGTTCTGGAGGGGTGGTCCTGTGTTACACAGATCCGGGACACCCCTCCGTATGGGACTGAAGGTAAGCCGCAGGTGGTTTTATTGAGAAGGAGTCTCACATACCCCCGTGGCGTCTCCATCCCGGAGAACCGATGATGGATTTCCCCTGCGCATAAAAAAAGGAGCTAAATGAAACCTAAAGTCTATGTCATATATTAGCATTTTATCGGGCCGTAAGATCTAGTTGACGGTACTGGCGGCGGTAGACAACCTCGCTACCTGTGGTGTAAATACTTGAGATACGGTCGCAGGTACATGGTGGACCGAGGGTCAGCATCGCGCGTGCCGACTCAGGTACAGGACCTGCTGTTCGCGGCAGCGGTAAGCAACTCGTGCATGAACCCGCTCGTGTACGGGTCGTACGCGCTGCGTCCGCAACGCGCCGCACAGCGCGCCGCACGACGCTGCCTCGCGCACGCCTGCTGCGCACCGACAGCGGACAACACAGGTAACACAGTCCGGCCGCTCATTATCAGAACTTCGGGCCTGAAAGAAATATGTTTTCACAATGTGTTTTACTTTAATTTACTTTATATGTGAAAGTGCTATCACCGTATAATCATAGAGCGATGCTCTGAACAGCAGCGATATTAGTACCTTTAGTAGACATATATATATTTTTTTGATTTCTTAGAAATAATCTAATAAAATAAGTTTTTTAACCTAAATTTTTTTACATATTGATTTAAAATAAACTCCCAATATTGTAGTATTTAATGCAATACCTCTTTAGTGACATAAATGGAAGAAGCGGGTAAGTAACATTTTAAAATGTGTCAGATTTTTGAGTAAATAGGCGCTTTAAGACCGGAAAAATTATTTAATGTGTATAGCTGAATAGCCAAACTAGATAATGAAATCGCCTAATCATTTTAAAAAAGTTTTTTTCAAAATTCTATTTGAAAAAATTTGTATTTACTCGAAAGTTGTAAAATGTTAGTTCTTCCATTTATGTCTTGAGTTATTATTTTACGTTGTTATTGTTATAACATATTCTTGAACTATTTGCCAGATATTTTATCGATTACTTTTAAAGCGATGAAGTATCATCAGAAACTAGTAAGTTTCTGCATGAATTTATTTCCATGCAGGTATTATTCGGATAAAGGCACTCCTCTCTATATAATATATAGTCATGTGTCGTGTGTGATATATAGTGAGTAGTATCTCGCCTGACGCCGCCTCCGCCCGTGCGATATTTCGAGAGCAATATTCATCACGTCGCCGCTAGAGAGTTTCAAATGTCACGGCGTCGCAGCGAATCGTTTCTGAGCCGTCTAGTCTGGAGCTCGTGGAATTTTAATTGGTTTCTGAAAAAAAAAAGAATATCTATCCAACTAACAAAAATGTCTTACGTTCGGAACGGCGCTGCTACCCGAGACAAGTGTCAAGCGAGTGTCGTTTATCGATAATCGCTTGACGTGTTTTTGTATGGGATTGACGTAGACGAACGAAGAGTCACGTGATCTAGTCGAGTTCGAATATGTAAATCCCATACAAAACAAGCGAAGCTATTATCGTAAGAGTTAATCACTTATCACTTGTCTAGAGGGGCTGAGCAAAAAGTAATTGTAGTCGCTTACATAAAACTATTTCCTGCTTTATTGTATTAGCAGGACGTTATTAACGTGATTTCGCCAAAGCTTTCCGAGCTACTTTGAAGCTTTAACTTCATTAAGTACATATTTAATATTAAAACTACTCAAGTATTCTATGACAATATTTTTGCTCCGAAAGATTTGTTTCTAGATTCTCATTTACGACACATGTGTTGAAACTACATACATACATGTTAAAGAATCAATAAATAAAAATAAAATCTTCAATCTTTCATTACTAGCGAGGACTTTCTCCTTAAGCTTATATCATAGAGGAATTACTAAGTAATTGGTGTATGGTAACTCTATAATTCCTAAGGAGGAATTCTTTTTTCTTGTTTTTATTAATTGTATATTAATTATATTTCCTCAACGTGGGGAGATTTTTGAAAGTCCGAATGTATGGACGAGGCCGTTGGCACCTGTGTTCTCCTTAAGTCTATAGAAATAGATTTATTTTCATGTTCACTGACTGAATTCACAAGGGCTGCATTTTGTTTTTTGGCAAACCTACACTAGAGTGTTTATAAAATATCGTTAAGTTATATGCTGTTAACAGTAAATTTATATAATAACTATCTTCTGTATTGGTTTATACTGTAATAGGAGATTAATAGGAGATATGTGTGTGTGTGTTTATAAATAAATAAAATAAAAAAATAATAATAATAACAAGCTAGGGCGTGGCTACTCCGCAGTACCAGGTCTTGTACAATTTGTCTCTTGTCTTGTTCCACGGGGTGCATGTAGGACTGATTCAGGACGCAGATTAGCTCTAGCATCAGAAGCGCACAGATCTGGCTCCTTCATAATCATCAGCATTCTCACCTTGTATATGAGATCCTTGAGGCTCCCACTGGGGTTGTAGGGTATAACAGCTAGGGCATGGCCACTCCGCAGCTCCAGGTCTAATACGGGGTAGATGTAGGGGTGATGCAGAGCCCGGAATAGCTCCAGCATCAGCCCACGAGAGTGCTCGCTGGCTTCCACCACGCAGTTCGGTGGAAGGGGGATCTGGATATAATGGTTTATGGAGACGATGTCTTATTATTTACATATGCTGTTGGGTGTGGCAGGAGTTTATATGCTGCGCAGACATTAGCACATGTGACGTTAAAACGTACACTAAAAATGACAATCATAAAATAAACTTCTGTTATCAGAATTCTAGCATTATTTAAAGAAAACAAGATTGGGAATAAATTATGCCCGTTTCATTTACCGTAGACTGTTCCTTCATCGAAATGCCGGCAACGCTATTACAAATGTCTATGGGCGACGGAAATCGCTTACCATCAAGTCACCCGTCTGCCCCCTTGCCCATTAATTCTTATAAAAAAATAATTTAATGAAGTTAAAGTTATTTTCCAATATCAGCTAATTTCAAATTATCTCACCAGCGATAGTAGTCTTTCAGTTTTAATGGAATTGTCGTGGATGGCGAACCAGTGCTTGTTCGGTCTGGAACCGATACAATTGAGCGGAGATATGAGGTCGTATCTAGAATTAAAAATAAAAATCTAATGTAAATAAAAAAATTGGTGGCAGCGGTGGGATAACAAAAAGTTTGTGATAAATTTTAATGTATGTTTTTAAATTGGCTAAGATCACTAAGCATATAACTGCCAAAATTTACCTTGGAGTGACTGACAAGTACTCGTTGCAAATGACCAAAGCGACTGAGCTTTCCATGGATCTGTCTGCATACCTGAAAAAAGTTATTGTCTTACTGTACCCTAAAATATAATCCGCTTAGACGGTATATAGTTATATACGGTATATGAGGCGTCAATTAAAATTATTGATTTGGTGTTTTCAACAGGTGGCTATACTACACACAAAGAAGAATATACTAGCTTTCGCCCGCGAGTGTGTGAAACTTTATAAATTATTCCGTTTTTTTTTAAAAATCTGTTTACTGCTCGGCTCGGTTATATGGCCTTCCTGTATAAATGAACTAACCAAAAATAATCATTACCTAGTAGTACTGAGATTAGCGCGTTGAAACTAACAAAGAAACTCTTTAGTTCTCAAGTTTTAAACGGCGATTTGCATAAATATGGACTAACCCTCGCATATAGGCTTGCCAATTCCAAAAAAGGTATTTCCAGGATTTCCCAGCTTCACATACGGTACTTGGATGTATTAGGGACACAATAGTGGCACCCCCCCCCCCCCAGAAGAGCTGCTATAAGCCTGAATGTAACAGGCTGATGATACACCATAGTCAGTATTGGGAGTTTTTTCCCAGGACTTGAAGTATTCCCCATACCAAATTTCAGTTTAATCTGTGTTCAGTAATTTTACAGACAGGCAGACAAACAAACATATAAATGCAAAAGTATAGCCATTGATATCGGGACAAAACGCGTCCCGCAAGGGGTCACGGCGGGACGGTCCTAAATTGAACAAGAAGCGGGACAGTCCCGGAAAATTCGGGACAGTTGGCAAGCCTACTCGCATATCACCTACAAAATGAAAATAAATTAATTGAAAATGCTCGAGAGCTAGCTGTACCTAATGCCACAGACAGACAGACACACAAACACGCAAGACGATACCCGGCTCGGCGACCGTGTGACCGGATGAATATGAAAAGGGCGCTAAGGCGAACTCACCGTGGTGATGCCGAAGGTTCCGAGGGTGATGATTTACCGGAACTGGACCCCATTATGGACTTGTTGAACAGCAGCTTCGCCAGGGAATCTATCTTCTGTGCAACCAGAGGAGTTTTCTCAGAGTTCTCTTCTAGAAGAAACAAAGAATATGCATTAGACAAGATCGAATGCGATGGAGCGGCATACATTATCCCACTCAATCTCAGTAGTAATTAAAGTAAGTTTTACAACTTCAGGGATTATATCTGTCCGTGATATAGAGTTCACTGTGAAAGTAGCAGCGCTGAAAGCCAAAAAAAAAAAATCATGATTTATATAACCAAGCGCCCCAGCGACATGAGTTTACCCATACAAATCACAAATTTTTGTTGCTTTAAGCGTTGCTACTTTCACAGTAAACTGTATATCAGGGACACACGATCCTTAAAGATTCATGACTTACTTTTGTTTCACCTTGTACAGCTCAGGTGTAAACAGGACTAGTTGTAGCCCGCGACTACGTCCGCGTGAAACTTTATTAACTATCCCGTTTTTTGATTATTGCTAGGCTCCTATTGGTCGTAGAGTGACGTTAAATAGCCTGAGGTCTTCCTCGATAGATTTACTAACCAAAATAAATAATTTTTCAATTCCGGCCAGCACTTCCTGAGATTACCGCGTTCAAACAAACAAACTCTTCAACTTTATATTATTAAGTAAGGATTAGTATAAGTATACAGATAAACTTTAAGATCAGATAACTTTAAGTATGTGTCCCTGATATACGTTATTGTAAAAGTTATAGCATTGAAGGCGAAAAATTTTTTTCGTGATTTGTACGGGCAAACTCACGTGGCTCGGGCGCTTGGCTACACAAATCACATTTTTTTGTTTTTGGTGCTGCTACTTTCACATTAGACTCGTTATTAGGGACACATACGAATAACGATCCTTAAAGTTTTGTTAATTTTGTTACACCCTGTATAGATGTAACAGAAGTAGGTAAGTAATGATACTTAAGACCATAAACTATATATTCTGGAATAAACCAATCTGTCCCCACACTTATACACCACTCATACACTAGCACAACTATCAAACACACAGACACACATTAACACACACATTCACACACACCCTGTGTGTACACAGTAACATACATACACAGTTACATATAAATAACGACTATGTAAACTCTATGTTTAAGGTTGGGGCCTGGTGTCCTGAAATACAGGCCTTGCCCAGTTTAGGCTCCAGTCTCCCACAATAATCTAAGATAACAAATATCGTAAGCATACTCATTTGTGGTGAGAAAATAAATGATTTATTTATTTACTATAATTCATCATCGACTACTACACTTAAGGGTATTTTTTTGTGATCTGTACGGGCAAGTCCGTCAGCGACATGACTGCCGCTAACGAACCATAAGTTATATCCCCTACTTTGTACTAACTACAACCTGTATGCACATCAGACATTGTACACACCGTGCACTTGCACGGCTTAAGCAAATATCGGTCAAGGGTTGAAATAAAACGATAGTTCATGTTCGTTCAATGCGACAATTTTTTCTTAGTTATTATAAATTTTGCATTCATAATAGCATGGGCATTAGTCAGGTGGGATAACGGCTACAAAACTAAAGTAAGGCTAAGTTAGCCTCGAAGAAGCTTGGTGTTCTAAACAGAGCGAGACAGTATTTTAGCCCGAACCATGGCCACAACTACAAGGAATATGTTCGGTCCCATATGGAATACGGTTCTCAAAGAAGCTGGACCCTTAGAGTTGCGCCGAGATGTAGCTTCTCTCGGCATCCTTTATAGACTGAGACTAGAGTGCTCATAGGGATTGATCGGAATCATTTCACTTCCAACCTTTCGCCATCGTCCTACGCGAAAAATTTACCACCCACATTGCCTTGATGAGCGGCAGTTCTACTGTGCGCTTTTCGCATAACTTTCTGCCTCTTACAGTCAAACTTTGGAATGAACTATCACCAGAAGTATTTCCGAACCGATTCGATATTGCCCACTCATCTTATAAAAAAGTTAGCTGATTAGACAAACCGTGGAATTGGCGTGTTCCTTCAAACGATACCGACGAAAAAAAGGAACTCGTTGTCTTTATTCATATTTATAACTAATTTTAAACCAATATGACCCGTAAACCTTCAAGAAGACACCGTATTCGCTCCTCAAAGCCCGGCGACCCCAGGAGCTCTTTTCCCTTGCTAAGTGTTCTAGGACTACGGAAGTTTTTTTTCCTTAAGGTGACTCGTTTGCATGTATGGCCTCTTATTTTATATACAAAAATGTATAAATTTATTCTAAGTTACCTCTAGAGCCGGATGTCCCTTGAGTAAAGGCCATCTTGGATCCAGCTCTACCCTAGAGCCTGGGGTGGTAGACCGCAAGGTGCGGCCCGGGGTCGGTCGGCAGGGCACCCTCTAGGGCGATAGGGCACTAAGGGTGCAAAGCAACAAGACCCAGGCGCACGCAACTCGCTATCTTAAAATACGGAGTGTACGTGTTTAGAGTGTAGATGCTTACCTTCACTCTCCTCCTTATCCGTGGACACGGACCGTATACGGAAGGCATGTCTCTTGTTGGCCGCAGCTACCGACTCAGGGTTTAACTCAGCCGCGGACTGCGCTCGCCTGCAGGCACCTTTACGTTTCTTCTTCCTGTAACTCGACCGAGATCGCTCCTGATAAAACCTGTCGTGCCCCGTCGTCTCCGCTTCAGACTTCCCCTCAGCCTTCAAATGCTGGTAGAGGTTGAACATTTTTTGCAATATCACTTTGGAGGAAACACGCGAGCGTTCGGACGAAGAGCCAGCGATTCTATGTCAGGTCTAATGGAAGACCCACAAGCGCGGAATTAGTACCGCCCACGTGAAGTTTAATCGTATATAAACACAATTAATTTATACCAAACTTATTATGTCATCTAAATTCGATTGGATTATGCAGCATTATGCAATTGCCATGTCTTAATTTGACTCAAGCTAATTGGATTTAAATTTATATTTAATCAGCTGGAAGATATCGAGTGAGCCTGACAGTAATAGACTTATGGGGATTTATCGTGGTCGGAATGTTATGTTACTTGTGTGTTTGCATGCGTTTTTTAAAGTAGGGAAATATTGTGACGCATTCCGCAGGATGGGGACTTCCACTGCGGACATGGGGCGCATTACGGCTGGCTGGCCTATCCACTAAAACTCTACTTTCTAAAACTCTAGAGTAAAGTTGTTGAGAAAGTGTTTATGAGTAACATACAGAACACACGCGCACATAAAATTTTCATAAATTCCTCTTAAATTTTGAGGAAGTAATAGCGGAAGTTTTTTATTTTGTAACGGTTGAGAAACCCAAAATATTGCGGAACTTTCACATCATAAGGATCAGGTATTCTCAGCAACCATACACTATAGTGTGACCGGTAACTGCGACATAGCGTCAGGGACTGGGCCGGTACACGCCTACCAAATGTAACGTGATTCCACCACGAACCCAATCCGTGCGCGCTGCTATTTGTAATCGCGCGAATTTATTCAGATAAGGTGCGGAATTTTTCCACCTGTGCGGATATTCTCATATAATTTAATTTTTTTTATAACTCGCAATGCGGACACTGCCTTAGTTTTTGTACAAAAGACGTGTTTTTTACGTGACATCACGTCGTGTATAAATGTAAGCTGACGGTATTATACTTATCTGGATGGTATATTTGACTTTACTAAACAACAAAACTGGAGTAAATATTGTCTGTGGGTAGACGGGCTGTTAGAGAAACGTACCGCATACATTGTCACAGCTATAGCTATCATTGTGCAGGGTTTATAAGATTACCTACATACTACATCCGTTTAGAATAACCTATAATCTACTCAAGATAAGCCCTACAAGGGAATATGTACTCTATTGATAGCGACATTAAACTGAAATTTCAATAACTCTACCCAACTATACACAAACCATAGACTAAAAATTTACAAAAAATTAAAACGTCCGTTGAGAAATTGTTTAGGAGACACGTACATAAACAGTACTTAATGGCGTTTAAACAATTGTTCAACAGATGTTTAAATCTATTGTATAATAAAATAGGTCGGGTTTTCCTTCCTTACCATATAATTCAGGAACGCACGAACCGATTTCCACGGTTTTCCATCCGTTGAAAAGGTGTGGGGCTCTGTGGTATAGCAAAGAAAATTCAAGAAAAAATTAAGGGAAAAGCAGAAAAACAGGGAAAATCAACACGGATGAAGTCGGGAGCAACATCAAGTCTTTTGTAAAAGTGGCTCATGTTTATAATGAAACTAGCAAATATACAACAACGTTTAATAACAAAATCTAAGTTAGTCACATAAATCGTCTACAAAAATATAACACGTGGAATCTCTGTCATATACCATCAGACCTCTTTTCGCCTTGTCTCTTTCATAATGAAAGAGCGAGAAACAAAACTATTCTGCACTATAAGATCATATCATATAGGACCTTTTACAAAGCTGTACAAATATATTACAAAACAAAGTTTATATACTTTTGGTCGAGTTATCTATCAGACAATATTCAATTTGAGCTGTGTTTTGTCCCTGTCCGTATATAATTTGCAGATGTCACATGACATCACGGGCGTATATACAGCATTGATAAGGGGTGGCCTAACGAAGAAAAGTGGCCAAGTGCGAGTCGGGCTTGCTCGTGAAGGGTTTCGCAGCAGCAAAAAAGGTAACGTGTTTTTTAATGACATAAGAGGGCAAACGAGCAAACATGTAACCTGATGGAAAGCAAGTACCGTCGCCCATAGACTGTCGCAACATCATAAGAGTATATAAAGACGGAAAGCAATGGGGGGGGGGGGTCCGGACCCCCAGGTATATACGCCCATACATGACAGACAGGATCAAAGCATTTTCCACAAAATCTACTCTGAGTATATAAAATTTTTGGTATAGTACCTACATACTTACCATGACTACAAAATTTGCGATTGGTATAAATACAATTTATACTTTATA
Organism: Cyclargus thomasi; assembly: GCA_026546445.1. Classification (NCBI taxonomy): domain Eukaryota; kingdom Metazoa; phylum Arthropoda; class Insecta; order Lepidoptera; family Lycaenidae; genus Cyclargus; species Cyclargus thomasi. Next base: position 1,585 of record JAOTAV010091448.1, on the reverse strand, counting down.
AAAGACAAAAATACATAAATAAACAAAATTTTACACTATTACAAGCATATGTAACCTAAAAACAACGTTTGAACTATTTCAGCATAAGAGAAACCATAAAATTTGTACACAAATAAATAAATAAAATCTCAAATTTTTGTTACTCAAGCAATATTTTTAGAAAAAGAAAATAAGTATAAAACATATCTTACCGCTGGCTAATTTCGAAACTTTAAAATTCTTAACCGCAACAGTTTTAATTATAAATCGATTCTTAAATCAAAATTCGTTTAAAAATTGTCAAATAATAACATCCCAATATACGAAAAAAAAATAATTCTAAGTACATTTTTTACTTCCAATTTCGAATTTTGGCACTCAATAGAAACACTCATATAGATCACTCATATAATTTTAGTTCGATTATGAAATGTTAAATCGAATTTATACTCTCAAACATTTAAACATGTGTTTAATAATGTTTAAAACATTATTAAAGTTTTAAACATTTAATGCAATATCGGGCAGTCAAGTTTAAGAATTTAAATAGTTTATTATTTGCGAAAAAGTATTTCTTAACATAACATTGTACACAGGATTTAACTAAAAAAAGTATATAAAAAGTGTAAACATTAACAAAATAAATTACGTCAAATAGAAAGAGATTTTGTTTTTGTGCATGACATGCAAAATAATCTTAAAAGTAAAAAAAATATGTTTACATTAAAAAATGTTAACAAAACACGTATATTTTTGTTATTAATGAACCTATAACATAAAAACTATATTTTATATTGTTATAAAAATATATAAATACAAAACAACTTTTATAATCTTTAAATGGAAATTTTTAAATAAGTTGAATAAAAAATGTGCTATTTTGTACGATAAAAAAATTAAATACATACCTCTGTAGTTCTTAATGGATCCTATTCATAAAAAGCCTATGTGTATTTAGTACTTCAAGGATTCTGCGAAGGAATAGTTTGTATATGAGCAAAAGCAGCCCATGTTAACGAAGCACGGTTTTCTTATTACGGTAGCCTATGTGAACTTCTATCCGCTCTGCAGTTATTAACCAAAAAAAAGCCTATGCTCTTTCCATTTAGAGTATGTATGCTTCAAATGCGCTACTTTCCATGTAAAGAATCTTTAACCAAAACCATTAACAGACGATAAAAGTAGCCTATTTCAATTTTTCTTTAAGCGACCAACACAATCCTCGAACAGAAACTTGAAGTACAGCCTATGTAGAGTAGCCTATGTGTATTTAAGGTACGCAGCGTTCATCTGCTCCAAGAATATGAATGTTAGAACTGTGTGAGGTCCGAGTCGCGTGTAGTAGGGGAGGAAGCCCTTCCAAAGGGAGAATACGCCCTCGTTCTTGAGGAGTGACGTCACCACTTCGACTTGGGACTGGCCCTTCGCCGCGTTTTGGATTCTGTAACAAAATAAATGCATAAGTAAAGGCTGGTCGCAGAACACGTATAATGGGCTAGTCGAATTTTTTTTTATTATTATTTGTTTATTTTATTTATTTATTTAACATTTATTGTACACAAGAAACATAATACATTATGAGTTACATAGAAAGACGACACAAAGG